>JACEEZ010014647.1:12500-20000 GCA_016584305.1 Chionoecetes opilio | reverse complement strand
AGTCTTACGGCGGATTGGCATAGCCCACGGTGTTATGGACTCGCTCAGCGGGAGTATTTGGCGTTGTCGGTACCTGTGCAGTAGGACAAAGATCCGGATCTTCAAGTCGCTTGTGATCCCTGTCTTACTCTATGGTTGTGAGACATGGACACTAAATAGTGACTTGAAGAGACGAATCAATGCCTTTGGTAATAAGTGTCTTCGCAGAATCATGAGGTATCGCTGGGATGATTACGTGTCAAATCAGCGATTGCACCGTGAGACTGAATCGAGGCCTATTACCTGCATAGTCCGTCAGCGCCAACTTCGGCTATATGGGCATATGGCACGCTACCCTGAAACCGATCCTTTCCCCATCGGGTTGTATCTGTAAGAGACAATCCGGCGTGGAGGAGGCCAAGGGGCGCCTACAAGGCTCGTGGCTGGGGCAAGTTGATGTTTCTTGTCGAGAGCTGCTTGATATGAGAAAGGAGCCTGCATGGGAACTCGCGCGTGGTGACCCCCGGGAGTGGCGTCGTAGGGTGGGCGAGGCGACGCGCCCCCCGGCGTATGCCCCCAATGATTGATTGATTAGGCGTAATACCGACGCATCGTAATACCGGCGCATCGTAAAACCGACGCATCGTAAAACCAGCGCGTCAGCCAGGCCAGGGGTGCGTTCAGTAGGGCAATACGTACGGTACGTATTGTGAATTCACCGTACTTTTTGCTTTACGTATTGCTCTCTCGCATACCTACTCGAGGAGGTGGCTTGCTGCTGGGTTTGCCAGCTCGCGCCACGTTAAGGTATGTAACAAATGATAAAGAAAGCCTTTCTCTTCTCTCTCCTCTTCTTGCCTCCTTAATATTTCATTTCCTGCTGCTATAACTTCTGCTGCATCAAATACAGGGCATCAACAAGTTAATCTTCAACAATAAGAATAGCCACAGCGATAAATTTCGACAGTTGCTATCTTGGTAGCAATGTGTATTGTGAATCGTTCAGTAGGTTTGTTTTGATTAATTTATTACGCCCATGCACAGGCGACAGGCACTCAAATACACAAGTGAACAAAGTAAATGACACAGGACATAAGGAAAAATAAACATGAAACATGACAAGACAAGACAAGAAACATGAAGCTCAATACACATTGTTACACACACAAAGACACACACAACAAAACACAATACACACAACAAAAGGAATCACAGTGACCTGCAGGGCACTACTCAGCAGCCACCGAATCGTGGGTGGCGAACAATGGATGGTGTCCAAGTTGTCGTGCACGAGCAGGAAGCGGCATATTTCCGTGAGCGGCAGTCCTCGCGGCAGCATGTCACGTACCACGTGACAGTGGAGGCAATAGTGTGCCAAAGTTGTTGGAAGAGGGTGCATCACACAGTTGGCAGGATGTAAAGTGAGGCTCCTCGGCCATACCAGCAACTTGCCACACGGGCCGGTAACCAAGCCGCAGCCGAGCCGAGACCACATTGTGCCTGCGAACCATGAGGCCCCGACGACGATACTTATAACGGTGTGCACGGATAACGTCATAGTGTTGGATCGAGACACTATCGCCTCTCTGGGTGTCCCTAGAACGGCTGTGGAGAGCAGAGCGTCCGAGCGGAGCCTTGCCCGATAACAGAGCAGAGAGGGTGACGGCCCGTTACCGTTGGGCGGCAGACCACAGGCTGCCTTCGCCAAACCGTCCACTGTGTCGCTGTGGGAGAGGCCCACATGTGAAGGGATCCACAAAAAAATGATGTCCAATGAACGTTCAAACACTACCGTTAACAGAGTCAAGACTTGTAAAACAATTTGGGAACAAGGTTTCGGAGCCGTAAGAGACTGAAGGGCTGACTGCGAGTCACATATCACCACCCCATTGAGTCCTCTCTGGTTCAGTAGGGAAGAGATGATACGTATAGTGCGGGGGAACCTTATAGTCCTTGAGCCAGACCAAAAGTATGCTCCGGCGGGGGGAGTAATTCTCATTATGATTTTCCATTAGACCAATGTCTCAAGTGTCAGAAAAGGTGTGATGGACATCTGAGAACGGTAGCTTAGTGCCCGGATGGACGCCATCTTTGAAACCACCCAGCTCGAAATGCCCATTTGTGTGGGTACATTGTTGCACGTGTATCTGGACTTCTATACTAGCTATCGATGTGCGGTTGACGACTAAATATACGTCCAGTGTGTACCGTCTAAATAAAAATAATATGAAGCATTTTGTTATAGATTAATTATTATAAAAATCAATTATCGAAAAAAATCATATATTTTTCAATATTTTATTATTAGACTTGTACTTTTTTTAGTGAAACAACACTGGTATGATTTTCCAAATTATGCATTTTGCTACAACCGTTTATCTGTCTATAAAATAACTCAACAAGTACAACATATCATCCACCACGAGTTTACAACAATATATGTAAAGAGGCATAAAATGACTTAGGCCGCCGCTGGCATTATCTATTCTGACGATAACGCAAGTTAGGAATGTCGTACGGAGAGGATTTTAACACCATACGATATCTAATAAGCAGGCGAAATTGTTACATAGGAAATCTGCACTTTGGTGGCCATCTTGGATTTCAAAATGGCCGCCAATTATATTAATTATTCATTACTAGAGTTTGGAAAGACGTATGGAGCTGATTTTAACACCATACGATGTATATTCCTAATAAGCAAGCGGAGGTATCATTGAACATGTCATGTTTTAGTCAAATAACACCGGTATGATCTTCCAAATTATACATTTTGCTAAACCGTTTATATCTGTCTATAAAGATTTTCAGGCAATTTGGCCTGCATTATAATAGAGAACAACATATGCTATACAATATACAGTGCACACAAAGTTAATCATCAAGTCGCCATCAGAGTCATTGGCATCCTGAGCCACGATAGCATCATCCTGCACCATGTTGGAGCATCCCTGCAGCTTACACACAACAGTGCACTTCAAACCCATTCATATGCAGGAGCAATCTGACGTCGACACGTCCTTCTGCATGTGCATGAGATGAGATTCAAGACGACATCTGGAGCTGGTAGACCCGCCATCCATCGTGATTTTGAGCGAACCGCCATCATCGAGTTCCCAGCCATGTCCTGCTGATGGTGCTGGGACGTCTGGCAGGTTTTCAAGGCTGCGTCGCCAGATAGCCGCCTGATAGTTGGCCCTAAGCGTATGCTGCATCAAGGAGTCTTCACAAGGCGGCAATTGTCCAGATTCGATCTGGCCTTCTTTGCACAGAACATGTGATAACGGAGTGAATTAGCACCGACTATCTTCGTGTTCCTGTCGTACGCTGACACGTGAAGGCCTGAATGCTGATTGAAGGACGTCTGTTGGTACATTCCACGAAGATCCCAGATCTGTGAATGCTTGAAGATACAGATCATTCGCTTGCACAAGCTTCAAAGCCTTTATCTTTCCTTGGCTAAGCCAGAGCACTAACAGTGTCACACCCCCTCCATGCATGAAGCCCTGCAATGCACTGCAAACTCCAGACCCCAATACCGCAGCCAACTTTCCAACGTCATCATTCTGACTCGAACCTTTGTTCCTCGTCTGATGAGAGCTGACTATCGATGGTTCTGCTGAGATGAGACTGATGATCGAACGTCGGTGTCATCTGCCACTAAGATGATCGTCTTGTAGTGGTAGCGGCGTGCTTTGCGTGGAGAAACATACGCGTGTCTGCTTCCTCGTGGCTACATTCGAGTGCTTGCACCAACTTCCACCTATCGCGGTCAGTACCAGACATTTTTCACCACAGGTGACATACAGTTGTTCTGTTGCCTAGCTTTTCGGCGATTTGTTTCATGTTTCCACGACTCCGCCAGAACACAACCAGTTTCTCCTTTGTCTGGCTGCAAGCAAGGAGACGCCGCCAGTTCATGATTTTGTGTGCGGGTCTGATCTCGCTGAAACTGATGCCTTCATTTGAACCGCGGTTCACACGCTCAGCTGCTTTGATGGATTCTTCTGTGTATGTGTCAAAGACAACATCGATGCGCTCACTGCCTTGACCAGCGTGAAGCGCTGCAGCAAGGATGCGGTCAGATAGTTTCTTCCGAACGTGTCGTTCTCGCCATGCATCTTTTGTATGAGAGCATCGCATCAATTATTGTTGCACTTCGCTTGTCAACGTTATCGGCTGGTTCCACAAGACCTTCCATGTGTTTCGCAAGTGCAACTTTGTTCGTTTTTTTCATTGACCCATCAACGTTTGCCAAAGACCATGGTAACGGCCTAGTGGGTGACAAAGGACAAGTTGCATGTCGAGGTTCCTTGTCTTGGCGATGAGTATCATGGTGGCAACAGTTGTCTGTCAGCTCTCAGGACGATCTCCTTGTTTGTGGCCTTCACAACTTTCTGCTTGATCTTACCAAAGGTCTTCAAGTTTAGCTTCTTCACTGTGTCATAAAAGCCTGTTCCCTCTTTAAGACGTTTCTGGAAGCTTTGATACGCCGCTTCCCCCTTTTGCAGGGCGTTGAGTAGGTCATTAGAAACGTCCTCCTCTCGCACCGCTCCGGTAGATATACTGAGAAGACATGGACGGATCATCGGCAGAATGGATTGGTCCAGTCATTTTCCAGTAGATCACAGATAGCTGTGACGCCAGACTCATCACGTTGATGCGAGAAGTAGACAAGTCAGGGTGCTTGGCGTGAGATGTGTCGCTGCCATTCACAAGGATAGTTTCTCGTAGTTGCCTCAGTGCAGCAGCCCGATTGTCTGCAGTTAGATAGTATCGTGACACAGCCCCTTGTCGAAGACTAAAACCTCGTGTTCTCCTCCAGCTGTTTGCGTATCTTTGTTGACTGTTTCTTCTGTTGTCTGATCAACAGCGATTCTGGCAAATGGATTCCCTGGTCTAAGCTGTACGGAGAGTAGCCTTGATTGAAATGCCTGTACAACTCGGGGCATGTTTCGTGGAGTTGCGTCATCTGTGCATAGTACACTGGTAGATATCTAGCATAGTTCACCTTGTTCATTGCGAAAAACCAAGGGATCACTCTTCTGACACAAGCCAAGTGAAGCATCCAGTCGCCTTCTCTATCCGCACGAATCAACCCCAGCAGGGTCTCTACCATATCAATATACATCATCCAGAAGCGAGCCAGGTCTCCATGTTTGGTTCGCAGAAAATGTAGGTATTTCGCGAACATGTCAAGCTCTGTACACATGAATCATCATCGAGAGCAGCAGCGAGAGTCTCGTGGCAAACATCCTCCTTGATGCTGCGAATTTTGAGGTCAGTGCTTCGAATCTGGGGTCCCTTGTCAGGATGATTGCTTCTATCCACACCTGGAAGCCCTTCCAAATGATGCGCATTAGTGCCTCGTACATCAACTTGTGGAGTCGCACAGCACGGTTGTATTGCTTGCCTTCCAGAACCCTGTTGATGGAACCTTCAGCGATTACTCCTGACTCAACAGCTACATCCCGAAGGCCTGCATCTCCAAACATTTTCCCCAATGCTCGACATGAAGTTACAGATGGTATGGAGTTCCCCATCATGAGCACGATTCTTCCATATCGATCGACATCTTTCCATGCTATTTCGTCGCCTTAGCAAATAGTGCCTGGTCTAGCACCACCGGTATACGCTCAAGCTGAAGTGATGACATGATGTTCAGAGCTTCTCTGAGGATTTTTTTGCACTGTTGCCATATCTGTGGCAGGCGCGTTTATAGTCGGCAGGTAGCCAACTACATCTTCCGTCACCTGAACACGATCTCTAGTCATGATGTTGAAACAGTCCACGAACTGATTGTCTGGTCGCATGGTTCAGCATGCGAGTCATAATCCATACGTGATTTCGGCGCTGCGCAAGGGAGTTTGCGCCTGCAAGAGTGTCAGAAAGATCTGCAGGCTTGATTGCAGGTGGGCCCTCTCGTTTCCCAACGCTGTATATTGGAAGTAAATCGCTGGATGACGGATAGATCGCTTCTTATCTGCTTTGGATACTGCCGATGGAGGTTGGGGACCGGCAAACACGACTGCGACTTCGGTTGGACGATGATACCGTTGACGCGATGCGATGTTCCGCCACCACTCAGCGATTCCTCTAGCCTGTTGATGTTATCGAATGCTAATACAGTCGGGACCGAAGGGTGCACATGTGACGGAAGTGGTACTGTATCTTTCTCCACACTTGCTAATTTGTCTATGCATAGCGCTGTCTCGATTTCTTCCAGAACTGTGTACGAACATCCGTGCCCGAGTCGATTCAATATTCTGATGACCTCTGTATTACCGTAGCGTTTTCATGACCCACGGAAGTAGGACTGCTTCGATGTTCTGATGGTACCCCGGTGTACAGCATTGATGATATCTTGAGCCATCGACCATACCAGTGTGTCCGGCACGCGCAGAGCTACCCCCACTCCCGCAAATCAAAGTATGCAGAAATACACGAAGAGAATCTGGTATCTTCACGTAATCTGAAGTGAGTTTCTGCTGGCTGAGGCGGCCAACGTTCATTGTAATGAGCATCTTTGATCTGGTGTCGCAGTGAAGTAGCTGCCGCACAATGTTACTTTCATCGTCCGTTCGTTCAAATGCTTTCACTTCTGCTTTCAGGTTTACGCACTCTGCAGCAATCTCTCGCTTTGTCAGATTATCGGGCATCAAGTATACACGGTGTTTCACATTGAAGAAGATGAGCGATTCTCCAAACTCTCTTTGTAATGTGCGCTGCAGATTCTTCTTGATGGAGTTACGAACATCAACTGAAAATGTATCTGAAGACAGGATATCTGTTGCAACATCAACTATTGGAACAATCCTCGGGTTCAAGAACAAGTCAGTGCGAATGAAATTGAATATAACATCGTATCATTTCATTTTTCTCGATATTATCTTCAATGTCAGTTTCTACTTGAGGTTTTTTGGGGCCGTGTGTAGTTTCTATAGCAGGAGAAGTGGTAGTGAGCCTCAGCTGCAACCATATCTCGTGTAGTGAATGCCAAAACTCTCTCATCATTGCGAGCTGTCGCAGCATCTCTTATTGTCTTATCTGCTCGAAGTTCAACAGCCAAGACAACTGTTTCACGGTACGACTGCCTTTTATGAATTTTGAAGCACGCTGGCAAAAATGCATTTATCATCGTAGACCGTTGAAGTTGATCCTGTCTCTTCCCGTGATGATCGCCGTCGCACCGCATCGCCAGTATCAACTGAAGAACTTCTAGCTGCATTGGTCAAAGTAGCTAGGTGTTTTTTGTGAGTGAAGTCTGATCTACAAGCCCTATGGTATAATATTGGAATATTAGGAAGTTCAACTGCGCCTTCTTGGACTAGCTTTAGAATTGGATAAAAGTTTCTAACTGCGGCTGCGTCACACAATGTCTTCCAAGAACTGTTGCCCGCTGCTTGCTTAGTTCAGAGAGTGGCGACTTCTTGCTGCACAGGATGCACGTTTCCGGACTCAGGTTCAATCTTCGCCGTTTCGCCTCGACACCGGCCATCTCAGCTGAAAGAAACAAAAGCC
>JACEEZ010014647.1:0-7500 GCA_016584305.1 Chionoecetes opilio | reverse complement strand
ACTGCGTTCTGTCAACTAATAGCAGTGCAAATTTTGAGTGTGAAGTCAAATAACACGCTCTGTCAGTGCAATATGTTCCTTTTCCCCTTTCTCTCTCTCTCTCTCTCTCTCTCTCTCTCTCTCTCTCTCTCTCTCTCTCTCTCTCTCTCTCTCTCTCTCTCTCTCATCTCTCTCTCTCTCTCTCTCTCTCTCTCTCTCTCTCTTGCATGCAACATATACATATTCATTTTGTTTGTTGCGTTGTTTAAAAGTCTAACTTTTGGTTTCCTGTGAATGCATATGAGAAACATTAATGTGGAAAAACACCAATTCCTTTATCACATATTTTATCTTTATATTGGTAAATTCTTTCAAGTATATAGGCAGTTATACCGTTGTGTGTGGGCCTATAACCATTAGACATCGTTGTTTTAACCCCTTGAGGCCCAGAACGTTATTTTCATTGTAATTTGGGTACCATTAGACGATTTTTTTTAGTAAATATAAGCAATATTTTATAGATATGACCTGTTTAGTGTCCTTGTCCACTAGCTAATTTGGTATATTTAGTTACTTTTTCGCATTTTATGGCTAACAACAGATGATTTCATATAGCAAAGGAAAGATCTGGGTGTGAAGGGGTTATGAATGAACTTGATTAAGATCAGTCAATAATGTTTGAAATCATGCATTTCAATTTTCCATATAAATTAAAAGTAGAAATCTTGTATATCGAAGACATGGCTGCAATAACAGTGAGAATAATAACAACAACAACAACAACAGCGATAAAAAGCCCACTTGAAGCTCGTGTGTTTCTAAAGGCCAAAGCCAGTGGCGTTGCCTTTTCATCCTTTTAGGAAATTGTTACTTGAGATCGTGGTCTTTTCGTGATATTTCGACAAACTGTGAAGGCCGGTGAGAGATGGATCGTCAGTTACAATGTCAGTTTTTACCATTTATTTACTCTCTCGATTTTGATTGCGGTGAAAAAAAGAGAGTTTTAGAAAGAGGTGTGTGTGTGTGAGTGTGTGTGTGTGTGTGTGTGTGTGTGTGTGTGTGTGTGTGTGTGTGTGTGTGTGTGTGTGTGTGTGTGTGTGTGTGTGTGTGTGTGTGTGTGAGTGTGTGTGTGTGTGGTGTGTGTGTGTGTGTGTGTGTGTGTGTGTGTGTGTGTGTGGTGTGTGTTGTGTGTGTTGTGTGTGTGTGTGTGTGTTGATATTCCGGTATATGTTATCAGGCCTACTCTAGTTGATGGATCTTTTCGTGTTCCGTCTGTGGCACATCTCAAAGAGGCGTGTGTGGCGAGGAACCTGAGACGCACGTGTACCTTCCTTCCTTCCTGCCTTCCTTCCTTCCTTCCTTCCTCCTTTCTTCCTTCCTTCCTTCCTTCCTTCCTTCCTTCCTTCCTTCCTTCCTTCCTTCCTTCCTTCCTTCCTTCCTTCCTTCCCTCCAGCCTCCCACGATCCATTAAGCATTACCATATCCCATTGTACAAGTAAGAATTCAAGATTTTTTCATAAATTTCACACGTCATACGAGGTACCGCAGTATAGTGCTTTTTTAACCAAATATTGTACAGATGATTTTTTTATCATTTTGTGTTTTTTCATAGTGGGTTAAACAAAAAATATATTGTGAAGTGTTATGGATGCTAGGTGGGAGTATTAAAAGATTGTGTATTAGAAAAGCAGAGAGAGAGAGAGAGAGAGAGAGAGAGAGAGAGAGAGAGAGAGAGAGAGGAGAGAGAGAAAGAGAGAGAGAGAATGGAAAGAGTAGAATTATGCAAGCACAACAGTTACATGAGTTTAGGTCTCTCTCTCTCTCTCTCTCTCTCTCTCTCTCTCTCTCTCTCTCTCTCCCCTCTCTCTCTCTCTCTCTCTCTCTCTCTCCCTCTCTCTCTCTCTCTCTCTTCTCTCTCTCTCTCTCTCTCTCTCTCTCTCTCTCTCTCTCTTTTCCTTTCTGTACACCCTGTTTATCTTTGTTTTCGTTCTTCTATTCTTATCCTAAAGACACAAACTCATCCCATATCAATCTCTCCATTTTTTTCTTCAATTTTTTTTCTCTCCGTCTTTTTTTCTCTTTTTTTCTCTCTCATTATCATCTCTGTATGATCATCATTTTCATCATTGATTTCTACTTTATCGTCATATTCATCTATTCCTTTTTATTTTTTCTCCGCCTCCTTCCCCTTCCACAAACTCCTCTTTTTTTTTTTTTTTTTTATTTAAACATACATATACATAAACCCCAAAAGGTGCACTGTCGTGTGCTACCTATTTTAAAAAGGAAGTAAATATAGCTATATACACATAAATACAAAGACCTAAAAAACTAACATTATATACATATTAAGCATCATTAAAGTGTTTGTTGAGGCATTGTTGCTGTCACTAGTGTCACAGTATCACTAGCGTCAGCGGGGTGGGCTTCGACAGTCTCCACGATTGGCCGCCAACTTTACACTTTGTTTTGTTCATCCTCCGGGTATGTGAGGGACGGGCGGCCGTGAAAATGTTCCACATCCTGGAGACGCGGCCCAACAAAGGTGCGTTGGTGCTGACTGCACGGGAACGCGGCACCCCCACTGCATCACCACGGGTAAGCACCGTTCTCGTGCTTCGCGTGGCGTTTCTCGGAGGCTGTAGTAACCCAGCCAAGTGTGGCACTCCCGGGCACCTGTGCCTTTGTGAATACCACAAGCGCCACGACGTCCCTGCGGTGTTCCGGGTGAGTCGAGAGGACACACCGGCTCGAACTGGGCTGGTGGGTCTGGGGGGTCTGCAGCATCCACCAGTCGCAGGGCCGACGCTGATGCTGTCCCCTCCTAGTGGCGAGGCTGCACACGACCTCCAGGAGAGGGCGCGTACTCTAAATAAGGCCGTATCTGGGCTTTGTAGAGCAAGAGCTTCCCTCCCCTGTCGAGGAAGTTGGCTACCCTTCGCAGGGCAGAGACCCTGTGAGAGGCCTTTTTAGCAATGTCTTTGATGGCCGTCAAACCTTAGCGCTCGGTCCACCTCTACTCCCAGAACCTTGACGGCTTCCTGGGGGTGGGAGAGGAACGCCACCAACCGCAGCCTCCCTTCCACTGCTGCAGCGGGGACCGAGAAACCACCATTGCCTGGGGTTTTCTCCGGAGAAAAGGGGCCACCTGCCAACGTGTACCCCACTCCTGTATAACACTCAGCTGCTGATTGACCTCATCAGCAGCACGCCCACTGTCATGTCGCGGGTAGGAGCAGGAGAGAGTACAGTCATCAGCGTAAGCCGAGACTGCTGGCAGCTACCGGAGAAGATCGTCCACGTAGATTTTCCCACAGGACTGGCCCCAGCACAGAGCCCTGGGGGACTGATTGGCAGGGACTCAGAGGCCTGCCCTTTAAAACGACGACCTGGGGGGTTTTCTTCCCTGCAGGTAGTTCCCCAGGAGCAGCAGGAGGTCACCCTGGAGCCTTTTGCTCGGAGTTTTTCGAGAAGGCCTCCGTCCCCACACCCTGTCGAAGCACCCGCTATGTCAAGGACACCACGACAGTGTTCTGGCCGCATCTAGGGCGCCCTTTCTAGTTTCGGGTTAGAAGCATCAGCAGGTCAGAGGTGGACCGTCCAGGTCTGAACCCAAACTGTTGGTCCGAGAGGAGGTAGTTGTCGCTGAGGTGATGACAGATTACCTCTGCCACGATCCTCTCGAACACTTTCCCCACCACAGACAGCAAGGAGATGGGCCTGTAGTTTTTGGGGTCAGATCTGGAACTCCTCTTGTGAACAGGAACCACTCGAGCCTCCTTCCACGCTGAAGACCAGATGCTTTCCTGCAGGCAGGCAGTGAAGACTGTGGTGAGAGGGACAGACAGGTCCCGGGCGCACTGTTTTAACAAATGCGGGCTGACGTCATAAGGGCCAGTGGCTTTTTTGGTGTCGAGCCCTCGCAGTATGTGCTCGACCTGCGCCTGCGTCACCTCCACCTCGTGGACTGTCTCTTCACACTGCTGCTCCAGACGAGGCGGGGGCTGCCGGGGGGGCCTCCACCTTCATCTTTGCAGAGAAGAGATTAGCCAGCAGCTGAGCCTTCTCCTTGCTGCTGACGGCCGCTGTTCCGTCCTGCTTGGTGAGGGGAGGAAATTAATCTTGGCGGCTGATTCCCTGTTTTTCCTTAACCAGGAACCACCAAGTCTTATTCCCCACGCCTGGGCCTCGTAGCTTGCGGCGCAAGTCCTCCTCCCACTTTTTCATGGCCCATTTGCTGGACACCACCATCCTCCTGCAGGCCACCTGGTGCAGGTCCTTGTTGCGCAGAGTCGGGTTCCGCTTGTAGCGGAGCCACGCTGAGTACTTGGCCTCGGCAGCAACACGGCAACGGTAGCCAAACCATGGCTGATCCATGGGTTTTGGTGGTGTAGTCCCCGGTGAGGGACTGGCGTCTCTGTAGGGCCAGGAGGCGGAAGTAAGGGCTCGCGACATATATATCCGCCCCGGCCCGCAGCAAAGTACCCCCACGCCGTGTGACTCAGGTCACGGCCCCAAGGAGGCCCCGTCCGCCTTATCCCACAACCAGACAGTAGGGAGGTGGCCTCGTCCCGAGCCACGCCTATATCTATCTGTGTTAAGACAGCGTGGTGGTCAGAGCTGCCCACTAATCCCAGCGGTGACAGCAGAGAGTGTCCCCCTGGAGGTCAGAGATGACCCGGGTCCAGTGTCCCCCCCCGCTCGTGTGTAGGGAAGGTCACGTGGTCCGTCAAGGGCCCCGCACAGTGAGGAGGGCTCTCATAGGCATGCTGTTCCAGGTGGTGGTTGAGGTCGCCCACCACCAAGACGTGCCTTTCAGCGGTGCTCCAACATCAGGTCGTCCAGGGCCCCAGTGAGGTACTGGAGCGAGGCGGGGCCCTGACGTGGCGGGCGATACATGGCGCACAGCAGGAAAGGCTGATCGGTCAGCCAGCACTACCCGGGAAAAACATCTCTCCATATGGGGAGGCGGGACCCCATCGAGGTGCTGGGCTTGCACTCCTTCCTTGAAGCAGACAGCCACACCGCCACCTGCTCGCTCAGGGCGGTCCCTCCTGGTCCATTGGGTGTAGCCACGCATCTTGCCGAACGTGGACTCCACCTCGTTGTTGAGCCAGGTCTCCGTCACCACAACTACGTCTGTACTATGTCGTAGTACACAGTTGTGGGTCAGGTCTCCGATGTTCGTTTGGAGACCACGGACATTGGCGGAGAGGATCTTTAATGTATGGCTTGGACGTTCTGGCCGTACCATGATGGAAGGGGGAGGGCGTCAGGGGCCTGGTGTCCGGGGTGTCCGTACTCCTCCTCCTTCGTTCGTCTCTCTAAAAAAGTTTAATTGAAATCTTATCATTTGTAGTTTAGACTCGTGACGCTGCCGATGCGAGAAATCCCTCCCTCCTTTTCCCTCCCTTTCTTCCCTCCCTCCTTCCCCCCCTCCTTCCCTCCCTCCTTCCCTTTCCCCCCCTCCCACCGTCCCTCCCTCCCCTTTTTCCCTCACCTTCCACTCCTGCCACCTTTTCAACCCGTACTTGCCTGTTAAAGTACCCTAGTCCTATATATTATAAGCCTAAGACCATATATTATTATCTCTATCTATATATTCTCTTAGATATATAAGTCTTGGAAGCACCTAGGCATGTTCCTCCTCGCCCTACGCACCACACAGGTCATCAGGAAAAGGATGGGTAAGGGATGGGTCACTCACTTTTTCTGATAGTAGTTTTTTTCCTCCATGAGTGCCTGTGATGGGAAGGGTCTCGAAGCCACAAGGCTAGACCAGCAGAACCTTAACCCCTTGAGGCCCAGAACGTAATTTCCATTGTAATTTGGGTAGTTAGACGATTTTAGTGAATATAAGCAATATTTTTAAGATATGACCTGTTTAGTATCCTTGTACACTAACTAATTTTGGTTTTTACCGTTTACTTTACGTATTTTATGGCTAAGAACAGACAATTTCATATAGCAAAGGAAGGATCTGGGCGTGAAGGGGTTAACATTATTCTTGCGTGTATTCGATGTCTGAATATCGTAAATGTTTTTATTTCTTGTTTTGGGAAAAGACCACGTTATTGACTGTACAGGTTCGTTCTTTGGGGTGTGTGTTGTGTGTATATATATTTTTTTTTCCATCGTGATGAAACCCTTCAAGGCTGAAAACGTATTTGTACGTGGAAAGTTAGAAAAAAACGTTAAAAAAAAGTAGAGAAAAAGGAGTTTCAAGAAGAGTAACGCTGCCAACCAATTGGATTTCATGCCATTTTGCCCTCCAATGAATGCTATTTGTGAGATGTCAATAGTTTGCTTTAACACATATTTAGTTTTTTTTTTAAATTGAGGATTTTCTTGGGCCGTATATAGACAAACCTTTCGAATATAAGCTGTATAAATATGTAAAACTTTGAAATACGTTAAGGGCGCCAGCACATGTCATCAAATAGATCAGAGGACAGAGCGGGGATGAGAGAGAGTGAGAGGATCTGTCCCGCTATGTAGCATTGGCCTATAATCAGGATGTGACAGAGACACCATTTAAGAAACTATAAACATTTTCTCCCCTTACTACCACAGTTGACGTATTTTCCAATCAACAGCTGCAATTTTGTCTCAGCTGCCGCCACACCGAACGAATTGAAAAGAGATGAATACCACTAGGGGACAGTAGTGAAAGGGATTTGGATGAAAGGCTGCATTTCCCGGAACAGCAATCGTAACAGCCGCGTGGGACGTGCGTGGGATTTTAGTGGCATCGTTAGTGCTTGGTCGGGTCGTATGCACAGCCTGTCTGGGATGAGTGAATGACGAGGGGTAGTGGTTTGGGGAGTGAATGATTAATGTGAGTGATGAGTGGTGGGGAAAGAGTAAATTGTATAAAGCTGGATTCCTGGGATGCATTTCAAGAGCTGTGAAGACCATCCCTGGAAAATATCGATATAATATGTAGCTTTGGGTATTTTGAATGATGCAAAAATAAGTATATGTCTTAATCATGTCTGCTCTGGAAAGGATATGTTTTCAGATGATTTTTTTCTCTCTCTCTCCTCTCTCATTTTCTCTCTCTCTCTCCCCTCTCTCCTCCTCTCTCTCCTCTCTCTCTCTCTCCTCCTCTCTCCTACTCATCTTCTCTCCCTTTTCTCTTCTCTCTCTCTCCTCTCTCTCTCTCTCTCTCTCTCCTCTCCTCCTCTCTCTCTCTTCTCTCCTCTTCTCTCTCTCTCTTCTCCCCTCTCTCTCCTCCTCTCCTCTCTCTCTCTCTCTCTATATATATATATTTTATATATTATATATATATTATATATATATAATGGATCCTTAGTTATCATTTCTACCATTTTATTCCCCCATTATACTTCTCTGCCTTCCTATTCCTGTTCCCATTGCTAATTAATATTGTCTCCTATTACATTTGTTACTGACTTTCTTTCCCTTACCTTCTCTTCTATTTTTCCTCCTCCTCCTCCTCCTCCTCCTCCCCCCTCCCCGCCTCCTCCCCCCCTCCTCCCCCCTCAGTCCATCCCCAAT
>JACEEZ010014645.1:0-17207 GCA_016584305.1 Chionoecetes opilio | reverse complement strand
CTACCCTGACCCCCCCTTTGTAAACACGGAGACGGTTTTTATAATGATAATGATGAGGTGTAGCCTGTTATAGTTAGTTTATTGTTTGTTAGTGGTAGCCTAGTTCATTAAATAGTTTGTTTATTATGTAGTGTGTTGCCTGGCATGGTGAATTTATTGTTTGTTAGTGTCTGTGCGTGTGTGTGTGTGTGTAATATATAATATATATATATATAATATATATATAATATATATATATATTATATAATAATATATAATATATATATATATATATATATATTATATATATTATATAATAAAATATATATAATCTATATATATATATATATATATATATATATATATATATATATATTATATATATATATATTATTATATTGTACTTGACAAATAAATTATGTTTGTTTTTGTTTGAAATTGAATCCTTTCTATTATGAACTGAAAACCTACGAAAATTCGCATCGATATCCTTCCTGGTTACCGAGTGAACAGTGAAGTTGAAAAAAGGCGCTTCGACTTTGGGAATATTGTGCAACAGGCCGATATTCCGTACGCAGTCCAGATTTACAGTGGTCTATGACTTAACCTAATATTTTTACTTTGCTCTTTCTAAATTCTCCAAAACTGGTCACACATTAAAAGCTCTTCATAAACGTATCATAAACTCAATAGTAATTACTCAGTCAAACCTTTAGATCACAGATTAATACGCATGTTTGTATAATTATAATACAGTATGTTAATATATCCAATATCTATAGTACAGTATACATGAATTTCCCCTCTCTTCGGCGACCAAATAATAAAGAAAACGGGGCGGGGTAAAACATAAGAACATAAGGAAGCTGCAAGAGGCCGCGAGACCTACACGTGGTAGTTCCTGTTAATTAATACAACCTAAATCCACCTTTCATCCCCATCCATGACATTGTCTAGCCTCCTTTTAACCCGCTGAGTACCAGCAAAATATAATAAAAAGTACACCCACAGCCCAGCTGATTTTGGTTTTTTTTATTTGTTTTTATTAGAAAGGTGTAAATGAAGAAAACAAAAAGTATCACTCTTTTCGAAAAATAAGGGGTGTTCTAGGAGGGGTGGGGCTGCCTCAGACATCAGCTAATTTAAGGTTCCCGCGCGCCTAGCCCTCAGCTGAGCACGCAGCATGGCAGATGTGTAACTAGGGGGAGTGTTTCATAGCTTATGGTTGAACGGGAAATGAAGGATACTCATTTGTCAGTTCAGGTTGGTTTTATTGCATAAAAATCTGGAGTATATATACAAAATTTCAGGTTTCATAAATGGTGATTTTAAAGGTGTATGCGAAACTCGACCAAGACTTGCGAGTTTCACCAAAGACACTTTCCAGTATATTTTGCTGGTGACACGTTGATATATAATTACTTACATTGATGAGCTGATATAGTGGCAAGAACATTATAATAATAACAACAATTATTGAAGACTACGAAATAGAATAGTCATCGCTGCTACGCTGGTTCTCTCAGAGACAAACTGGTAGAAAACGGAAAAACTTGAAGACTGAAAGGGTGACTACTTTAGTCGCTACAGTACCCCCTCCCTAGTGACGCGGGAGGAGGAACGAGACTTTGGTTGGTGGAGCGGTTTGCTGCTGGTGTTTTTGCCGATTTGATGTGGAGGGCTGTGGTGACCAGTTGCTGGCTTGGCAGTGTTGCCGCCATGGCAGTGGTGCCGCCGGCTGTGTGCGGGCGTGGCAGTATTGCCGCCATGGCAGTGTTGCAGGCGTGGCGGTATTGCGGGCGTGGCATTGTTTCCCCGCCATGGCAGTGGTGCCGCCGGCAGTGTTTGCGGGCGTGGCAGTGTTACCGCCATGGCAGTGGTGCCGCCGGCAGTGTTGCGGGCGTGGCAGTGTTACCGCCATGGCAGTGGTGCCGCCGGCAGTGTTGCGGGCGTGGCAGTGTTACCGCCATGGCAGTGGTGCCGCCGGCAGTGTTGCGGGCGTGGCAGTGTTACCGCCATGGCAGTGGTGCCGCCGGCAGTGAGTCGCGGGCGTGGCAGTGTTGCCGCCCATGGCAGTGGTGCCGCCGGCTGTGAGTCGCGGGCGTGGCAGTGTTTGCCGCCATGGCAGTGGTGCCGCCGGCTGTGAGTCGCGGGCGTGGCAGTGTTGCCGCCATGGCAGTGGTGCCGCCGGCTGTGATCGCGGGCGTGGCAGAGTTGCCGCCATGGCAGTGGTGCCGCCGGCTGTGAGTCGCGGGCGTGGCCAGAGTTGGGGCCCAAATGGCAGTGTTTGCCGCCTGGTAGTGTTGCCGCCTGGTAGTGTTGCAGCCTGGTGATGAGTAATCCACAGGGCGGTGAGTAATCCACAGGGCGGTGAGTAATCCAAAGGGCGGCGAGCGGCGGCCGTGGAGTGAGTCACGTTAACACTGTGGAGTTGAGGGTTGAGTAATCCACAGGGCTGTTGAGTAATCCATAGGGGGGCCCGAGCGGCGGCCGTGGAGTGAGTCGCGTTAACACTGTGGAGTTGAGGGTTGAGTATCCACAGGGCTGGTAAGTATCCATAGGGCGGCGAGCGGCGGCCGTGGAGTGAGTCACGTTAACGCTGTGGAGTTGAGGGTTGAGTAATCCACAGGGCTGGTAATCCATAGGGCGGCGAGCGGCGGCTGTGGAGTGAGTCACGTTAACACTGTGGAGTTGAGGGTTGAGTAATCCACAGGGCTGGTAATCCATAGGGGCGGCGAGCGGCGGCCGTGGAGTGATTCACGTTAACACTGTGGAGTTGAGGGTTGAGTAATCCACAGGGCTGGTAATCCACAGGGCTGCGAGCGGGGGCCGTGGAGTGAGTCACGTTAACACTGTGGGAGTTGAGGGTTGATAATCCACAGGGCTGGTAAGTAATCCATAGGGCTGGTAATCCATAGGGCGGTGAGCGGCGGCCGGGGGAGTGATTCAATAACACCGGGGGGCTGCGCAGAATGCGCGTGAGGTCGTGCTGAGGGCGCAAGGAGGCGTCAGAGGGGGGGAGTGGTTGCGCTGAGTGCACATAGGCCACTGAGGCGTCTGAGGAAGCAGGGCCCGCGCTAAACACGCATAAGGCCGCTGAGGACGCGGTGAGCCGTCTGGAGAGGGGCAGCGGCCGCGCTAAATGCGCATAGGCCGCAGTGAGGCCTCGGAGGAAGCAGGGCCCGCGCTAATGCGCATAAGGCCGCTGAAGACACGGTGAGCCGTCTGAAGGGGCAGTAGCCGCGCTGAATGCGCATAGGCCTGAGGACGCAGTAAGGCATCTGACGGGGCAGTGGCCCGCGCTGAATGCGCATAGGCCGCTGAGGACGCAGTGAGGCGCCTGGCTGGGTAGTGGCCGCGCTGAATGCGCATAGGCCGCTGAGGACGCAGTAAGGCGTCTGAGGGCAAAAAAAGCCCTGAGGAAGGCACAGAAGGTGCCGGGGTTTGGGTGGGAAACCTGACAAGGTGGCGGCTACACGTATAAGTGTAGTTCTCCCTAAACCCGCTTTCAACCTAGCGATCACCAGTGAAGCTGGAGGCTAGGAATATACAGCGGGAGCAATGGGACGAATGGTTCCGAAGACGCAGGTCCCACGACTAGGAGAGGTGTGCTCTTGTGTCCAGCAAAGCATAGAAATTGCATTTCTATGCCGAGATGGACAGCACCAGTTTAAGCCACCTAAGAAACCATTAGCTACACTCCAGGGTCACCATTTGTAACTAGGTGGAGTGTTCATAGCTTATGGTTGAACTGGAATGAAGGATACTCATTTTTCAGTTCAGGTTGGTTTTATTGCATAAAATCTGGAGTATATATACAAAATTTCAGGTTTCATAATGGGGATTTAAAGGTGTATGCGAAACTCGACCAAGACTTGCGAGTTTCACCAAAGACACTTCCAGTATATATTGCTGGTGACACGTTGATATATAATTACTTACATTGATGAGCTGATATAGTGCAAGAACATTATAATAATAACAACAATTATTGAAGACTACGAAATAGAATAGTCATCGCTGCTACGCTGGTTCTCTCAGAGACAAACTGGTAGAGAACGGAAAACTTGAAGACTGAAAGGGGTGACTACTTTAGTCGCTACAGATGTACGATGCGTCCAGTTTTCGGAGGGCGATTATTTTCACACCACCCGAGCATCATGTGTGCCTTCATAGTTCATATATACCACGTATGTATCACAAAATGTCATAAGAAGTCAATTTCAAGTGTGATAAGTTGATTTATAAAAGTTTTCTAAATGAAGACGAGTGGCAGCAGCGCCCTAGCGTCCCGGTAACCATGGCGACGGGCGGCCATGATGTATTTGTACTTTCTATCTGTATCATTGTGTAGGATGTCCTTTGTCATTCAGTAATAACTCATGCGCATCCCCCATCCCAACAAGCCTATACTTGAGGGCTGCCACGTATATAAGGCATATCCCACCCCAATCTCAAGTCAATAGCTACCATAGAATAGGAGTAAATAAGGTCTAAACTCGCGGCGAAAAAAATGGATAAGCTCGCGCCTCAAATCCGCCCCTCCTACCCGCACGGCGTGCCCAGGCAGTTGCCGGGTACTGCCACTGTTGTCTCACATATCAAGCAGTGTCCCATACCATTTTCAGGCCATTCCTTACCAAGAAGCCGCGTATCAGATTTTTAAATGGCGGACGCACGGGGTGCGTCGCTGGGACTAGGCGTTGCATACTTATTGGATGCATCACGTGCGTCGCTGGTATCAAGTGGGTTAAAGCTCCCTAATGACTCCGCACTAACTACCTGACGACTGAGTCCACTCCAATCATTTATCACCCTATTTGTGACCCAGGGTAGCACAACACAACGTCGCCACCAACAACAACAAAGTTAATTCACAGACAGACACATAAGAGAAGAGACAACATGCGTGGCTAACACTCACATGTCACCTCCGTTGTTGTCCACTAATATAATGAGCAGCAGCACCAACTTACCGGGAAGAGAAAAATAAATAAAAAAGTTAAAAAAGCGGAGGAGGAGGAGGAGGAGGAGGAAGAGAAAGGAGGAATACATGGGAATACATAGGAATAACAGACACCGGGATACCTTTGGGGTCCAAACTGGGTATCTGTTAAAACACATCCTACTAACTATCAATACAGAAAGGGGACAGTTGGCAAATGATACCTTTCCCCTAAAGAAGATGGGGAAATGTGAAAACCTAGCGGGAAGTGTTCATAGTTTGGTTAAAACTGGAATGATAGAAACCCCATTTGGTCAGTTCGGGTTTTGTTTATTGCTTAAATCGGGGTTACATATCCCAAAAAATTCCCTTGGTTTAAAAGGGTTTTAATCTGAAAGTTAAAGGGGAAACCCCGCCCAAGACTGCGAGTTTAAAACCAAAAACATTCAGTATACTTTGGGGGTTTACACGTGAAATTTTTAACTGTATTAAAAAGGGTTAAACAAAAGGTAAAAATATGATAATGACAATAACAAAATAAAAGAATATAAAATAGGATATTTAAAAACTTTTGGCTACGCGGGTTTTCCTGGGGACAGCACTTTAAGAAAGGGGGAAAATTTGATAAAAACAAAAGGGGTGCCCGGGGTTGAAGCCGCTATAATACCCCCCCCCTAGTGACGCGGGAGGGGGAAAGGGAGATTTTTGAGAGGGGGCGTTGCCGGGGGTGTTGGGGGATGTGTGGTAGCGATGTGGGTTTGGATCTGGGGCCAACGGGTTTTTAATGCCGTTTGCCGGGTCGAGGGCCACGCGTCCGGAGTACCGTTTCTGCCCAAGGGGTGACAGTTTTTCCTGGTCCCTCGGGACAAAGGTGGGGGCCCTTTGGTAGGGTTTGCTTTAGAGGCCGGCGAACGGCATTTTACGGTAGGAAAACGGGGTGCGGGTTCAAAGGCCCCTTTCCCCCCCCCCCCCCCAAAAAGGTTCTTTCTTGGGGAAAAAAACGAGGCTGCACTGGCTGAAGGTTTTCCCTAGTACTTTTGAGGCGAGAGGCAAAGTCGTGGACACTGCGGGGTTGCAGGGTGGGGTTTTTTCACCAGTATTTTTCACCGGGGGATTTCTAAGACTGGTGCCGAAAAACCACTCGGGCCGAGGAGTGGTGCAGGTCTCCTTCGGGGATGATCTGATGCCGAGGAAAACGTTGGGGAGAGCCGGGGGCCCAAATTCCCTCTCGTTGGGGGGAAGCCATGAGGGGGGAAATTTTAAATGGCGGGGAAAACTTTTCGACCTTTGCCGTTGGCCTGGGGGTGGTAGCGGGAAGTCCTGTAGGGGGCGGATGCCGACAGGGTAGGGCCCCCTTTTTCCTTTTCGGGCCCCTCAAATGGCCCCCACGATCGGGGGTGGGGCCCTGAGGGGGGACCCCGGGGGGGGAAAAACCTGGAGACCCGGTGTGATAAAGGCCCGGGGGCAAACGGTGTCCTTTGTGATGTCCGTGGGGGGTGGCTTGGGGCCCAAAACGGGGAAAAGCGATCCAGGGCAGGTGAGGATTAGCGATGCCCGGGGCAAAAAGGTGGCAGGGGCCCGACCCCAGGTCAATGTGGAGGGTTGGTCGAATTTTTCCGTGACGGGTGAGAAAGGGACGGGTGGGGAGGGGTGTGCCGGGGTCCCCTTGGGGGGCTTAAACCAGCTGGTGCAGGGGGGGCCAAAAGGGCGATCTCTGTTGATGCCCTCCCATACGAAAGGGGACGCCCAATCAGATGCTTTGTAGCTGGGAAATTCCCGGGGGTGAGAAAAGACCGTGGAGCTGACGAAAAGCCTGGAAAGGGGTGCCCCGTTGTGGAGGTGGGGTTTTGGACGGGTCTGTAGAGTGTCACCCGTAGGGGAAACGCCCTTTGGTACCGGGGAGCGTAGTTGCTTCTTTTTTGAGCCCCCCGGGGGGTTGGCATTAGCTTTTTCCCAATTCGGGTTTCGTGGGACGGTCAGCAGCTATGGGGGGGAAAGTCAAAGAAAGGACGTCACAGCAGTGATGTTTCGGGAGGGGGGGCGCCCTGGGGGGGCGTTGCCCCGCCCCTTTTGTCCCTGTTGGGTCTGAATTGAGAAATGAAATCCAGGGGCCCGAAACTCCCGTGGGGTGTAAGATCCTTTTTTTTTTCAAAAAGGTAGTAGGGGGGAGGCTTGGGGTCGGGTACACAGGGAAAGTGACGGCCTTCATAAAGTAGGGGAAACCCGTTTTGAGGGCCTTGAAGAGGGCGAAAATTTCCCCGGGTCAAATGCGCTGTACTTGGTTTCGGCCGTTTTGGGGCTTCTGTGAAAAAAAGGGACAATGGGTTTCCCAGGCCCCGTCGAGGGATTTGGGTTGGAGGTGGAAAAGGGCCCCGGGGTCGGGGGCCCTTTCCGTACGAGGAAGTCTCCGCGTCGGGGGAAGGGGAAAGCCCAACATGGCTGTGTCGGGGGGGGGGCCTTTTTAGCGGGCGAGGAAAGCAGCGTCAGAACCCGGGGAGTCCAGTCAGTGGACAGAGCCCCCCCCGCTTACGGGGTTGATCATGGGGGTGGAGTGGCGAAGGAGGAAAAGAGAAAGGGGTGGGATGAAAGGGTTTGTAGTAATTGATCATCCCCAAAGGAACCTTTTGATTTTTCCCGCGGGGGGGATGGCGGGGAAAACTGCCGAATGGCTTCACACTTCGTTTTGGAGGGGAAAGCAAAACCCTGCGGGTTTTTTACAGTTAGCCGAGGAAGGTAAAGAGGGGTTTGACGCCAAACCCCAACTTGTCCGCTTTGTTTTCTGTATCCCGTGGGTTTTTGCAGGGGGGTGAGGATTTGGGTTAAAAGGTCTGGCGGTGGGGAGGCTTCATCGGGGGCTCGCGAGAGTGGTCGTCGAGGTATGCAAAGCGGGAAAGGGGAAAAACCCTCGAAAACCTCGTCAATAAAAAATTTGGGGAAAAGTCTGTCCCGCTTTCATGGCCCGAAAGGCCCGGGAACTACTCAAACGGGCCGAAAGGCGTGATGATGCAGTTTGGGGATTCTCGGGGTTTGGACGGGGATCTGGTGAAAGGCTTGACAAGGTCTATGCGTGAGAAAATGTTGGGGCCGAGGGGTTGGGACGGAACCCCGGGTGTTTGGGGGACCGGGGATCTGTCCATTGGGGTGTGAGAGTTGAGGGAACGGTAGTTTTCCGCAGGGGCCCTATGTGCCGTTCTTCTTTTGGGGGCGACGGGAGGGCTGGGTGACCCCCTTTTCTGCTGCTGGGGGCCCCCAAATACCCCTTTTCGCATCAGAGACTCGGGAAATCGGCCCTTTGGGTTCCGGGAGGGGTTGAGGGGCTAGGCGAAAGCGGGGCCCTTTGGGGGGACTGGAGGTCCTGTGGTCTTTGATGTGATTTCGTACAAAGGGTTTGTCGGGCAAAACTGGCTGAGAAGGTTTATCAGCGTAGGGGAAAAATCCCAAAAGGTCGGCGAAAAAGGGGGGTCCTTTTTTGGGGGGAAGAGAAAGGGGCATGCTTGTCCTTGGGGCTGGTCGGGTGTGGGGGATGGAGGTGAGTGGGGCGGCCCAATTTTTTACCCTTGACGTCCCCCAAGAGGTTGAAAATGCGCAGGGAAAACTGCCCCCAGGATTTTCTTTTAGAAAAAGTTCCCGAGTAGAAGGGCCCCTTCGAAAAAACGTCCCAGGGGGAGATTGGGGGTTTTAAGGTGCGCCGTGGTAAAAAAGTTTTTTTTTGGTCCCCTTAGCGGCGAAAAAAATGCGGGTGGGAGGGAAGGTTTTGTAACGGGGCGCGGGGGTAACGCTTTTAAAATCGGCGCGGTGTCGATCAAAGGGAAAGAAGTTTGGGGCGTTTGTCGGAAGGCGGAGCAGCGATGAGGGTTTTTTGGGGAAAAAGGGACGCCCGCCCAGTACTCGCCCTTTTTCGTGGTGATTTCCGCGTACGAGCAGGGGGGGGCGCACTTTTAGGCTTGCTTTCCGGGAAATTGTCGTGGTACCACAGAGTCCGGGGTTCTCGAGCGGAAAGGGTTTCTGGGGGCCCTTTTAGGGGTGGGGGGCCTGGGGCGTACTGGGGTTGCTTAGGGTGGTGAGCGGGGTCGTTGGTGGGCCTGCATTTGCCCCTTGAAGAAGGACCCCAGTCGTGCTGATTCTTGAGGGGAGGTGTTCTGTCGTGAGCTGGGTACCCGCTGGGGGGAGCAAGGCGGCTGAGTGTTTTTCCGGTCGAAAACTGAACACTGAAAAAAATTTTGTGTAGGAACTGGTGCCCCAAAAATGCTGGGGAAAATTGGGGATGGGGAAACGGGGGCTAGGTTTATCCCTTTATGCAGAAAAAAGGGCGTTTGTGTAGCCCTTTGGCAGGCGTTTTAAAACAGCTGTTTTTAAACAAAAAAAAGGGTCGAAAGTGCTGTACTTGCACCCAGTAGCAAACTTCATGGCGCAGTAGGTCTGTCGGTTTCTCGTCACCCAACTCTTTCCCCTTGGAGAACAGTTCTTTTAAAGGGGGGTTGGGGTTTGAAGACTGGAGGCTTGAGAGTCGCACGTTTTTAAAGGGCTTCGTAGGGTGGGGGGGGTGGGAGCTGTTTAGATTACCACAACTTTTTGGAAGGTCGTTTGGAGGCAGGAAAAATAGCGGGGGGGGTAACTAGGGAGCTTTTGTGTTTTTGGTGCTTTGAACAGCATTCCAGGACAGCGAACCACATGGACGGGTTTAAAGGGGGAGAAAGGTGGGTGCTCTCAGGGCCTCACTGCTGCTGCAGTGGGGAAGGGTTGTCGTCGGGCAGGCATTGGGGAAGTTGAGGAAACGAGGTTTTGGGGCTGGACGGGTGTCCCGGTTTTTCAGGGGAAAGAAAAACGGTTTCGAAAAATACACTGGTGTGTAACTGTACGCCGGTGAGTAACGCACTTTAAATGGGGGTGGGAGGGACCGTTTAATCCGCGGGAAAAGTAAGTTTAAACCATGGGGCGGGAGGGCGGCCGTGGAGCGAGTCACTTTAACCTGTGGGGCTGGGGTTGAGTAATCCCACAAAGGGGGTTTTGAGGGAACCATAGGGCGGGGGAGCGGCGGCCCTGGAGTGAGTCCGTTAACACTGTGGGGTTGAGGGTTTAGTAATCCCCAGGGCTGGAATCCAAAAGGGCCCCCGTAACCATGGGCGGCGATTGGGGGCCGGGAAAGGTTTATTCAAAAACACCGGGGGGGCGCGCAGAATGCGCGTTTTTAGGGCGGGGCTGAGGGGGCAAGGAGGCGTCAGAGGGTGGGGTGGCTGCGCGAGTGCCCATAGGCCCCTGAGGCGTCTTTGGAAGCAGGGCTTTGCGGCTAAAAAACCATAGGCCGCTGAGGACGGGTAGCCATCTGAAAAGGGGGAGTAGCCCCGCTGAAAAGCGTAGGCCGAGGACCAAATAAGGCTTGCGGGGCAGTGGGCCCCGCGGGAAAGCGCATAGCCGCTGAGGACGAGTGAGGCCCCCTGGGGGGGTAGTGGCCGCCCCTGAATGGGGCTAGGCCGCGAGGAGGCAGTAAGGCGTCCGGGGGGGCCAAAAAAGCCCTGAGGAAACACAGAAAGGGGCCGGGGGGCTGGGTTTGGGAAAAAACCGACTAGGTGGGGGGGTTTCATTTTGAAGTGTAATTCTCCCGATCCCGCTTTCCCAAACCCAGCGATCACCCGTGAAAGCTGGAGGTAAGGGAAAATACAGCAGGAGCCCGTGGGACGGATGTTTCCGAAAAACGCAGGTCCCACTACTAGGGGAAGTGTCCCCAGTTCCAGCAAAAACATGAAATTGCATTTTATGGCCGTATGTACAGCACCAGTTTTAGCCCAACCCAGGAACCATTAGCTACACTCCGGGGGCACCCTTTGTAACTAACAGAAATGTTTCCCTAGCTTAGGTTTAATGGAATGAAGAAAATCATTTGGGCCCCCGTTCAGGGTTTTTTATTGAAATTTAAAATTTTGGATTTCATATAAGGAAAATTTTGGTTTACAAAAGGTTTTTTTGAAAGTTTTAAAAAGGGAAAATCGCCCCAAAACGCGAGTTTAACCCAAAAACACTTTTTAGATACATTGCGGGTTACACGTTGTATATATTTAAACCCGTATTTAAAAATTTACCAAAAATGTAAAAATTGATAATGACCCCAAAAACAAAATATGAAGATATAAAAAGGATAGTTAAAGTGCTACGTGGGTTTTCCTAGGGGACAGCAAGTGAAAAGAAAGGGAAACTTGTAAGGGCTGAAAGGGGGGAAACCCTTTAAGCCGCTACAAAATGGGGAAAATTTGTAGTGAAATAAAAAGGGTATGAAAAATGCTAACTACAGCTACCAAATAAAAACTAAAACATTCCGGGGGGGCTATAAATGAATTTTGCAGGGCCAAAATCAAGAAAATTTATTTCCCCAAAGCGCGTCAAGTCTGTTTTTTAAAAATTTTAAATTTTTGGCTGGGTTCGACAACATTTTTTGGTTTTGTTCCCTCGATCAACAACTTAACATTGAAAATTTAAATTTTTTTTAATCCGTGATGCAAAAGTTGGGCCGTTCGTTTTAAAAACCTTATTTTTTGTTGCACTTGAGGAGCCTGAATAGGTTCTCTTGATTAATGACATGAAATCCTTTTAGGATCTTTAATATTTCTTTCAAGTCCCACGGATTCTACGATCCTTTAAGGAAAACATATTTAGTTCCCGTAGTCTCTTTTCATAAGATGAATTTCGCAGATATGGTATTAGTTTGGTTGCTCTTCTTTGAACTTATTCCAATTTGGTTTGATCTTTTACGAAACAAGGCGACCAGAATTGAACGGCATATTCTAAGTGCGGCCTAACCAAAGACGTGTATAATCGTGTCCTTACTTTCGGAGTTTAAGTTCAAAGTTGCATTTAATGAAGCCCAACATCATATTCGCCTTTTTACTGGCACTTAGGCAATGCGTACTGGTTTTAAAATCATTACTAATGATGACACCTAAATCTTTTTCCTGCTGTACTTCAGTTAACGATTTATTTTGCATTTGATAGTTATATTTGAGGTTATCGTTGCGTATATGCATTACTTTACATATATCGGAATTGAATTTTAATAGCTATTTATCACTCCAATCTGATAGTTTGTCGAGATCACGTTGTATGAGTTCGCAATTTTCTCTAGTATATGCTTTACCGCCTAATTTGGTGTCATCAGCAAATTTTGATATTTTAGATATCAAGTCCGCAGTCCAAATCATTGATATATATCAGAAAAAAAGTAGGACCCAAGACCGAGCCCTGAGGCACCCCACTAGTAACATCTAACCAATCAGATGCCTCGCCATTTATTACTACCCGTTGTTTACGATGTGAAAACCAATCGCCAATCCATGAACATAACTGCTCGCCTAAGCCATGTGCCCTTGCTTGGTCAAAAGTCGCTTATGTTGATAAACAGGTTCGCCGTGTACCTGAAATGTGATCCCGTGGGAATTGCGCGCCAAAAGCGATTTTATTGTTTAAATGGCATCTATAGGGTCTTAGTAGACATAAAAACTTGAGTGGCAATTTAACTTTCGGGAATTTGGGTTTTTGTGGGGGCTTAAAGGGGGGTACCGTCATTTCGCAGTTTATCGCCCGAATGCAAGCTCTAAAATTGATATAACTATTTTTATCTCCTACAATATTAGTAGGAAAATTATTTTTAAAATCTGGTGTCTTCCTCATATCATCATACATTTATGTACTAAATATTTAGTTGATATCGGGAAAAATTTATTTGATGTATTAAAAAAACATGTTATTGTACATGCAGGGTCGGTGAACCAAGATATCCCCCGTCTCTGAACTGGGCTACGCTTTTGTCAGCACCTATAATAAACTGATTCTAATTAAGTGGATGCGAAACAAATATTCACAAAGCTAATGAATTACAGTAATTTATAATATTCTATGCAGTCATTTGTTCGTTGAGAAATATCTAAAGTCGAAACCCGTCGAATCGAGTCCAATCTTTATTAACAATTTTGTGGACTAGGCTAAGATATTAAAATGTTCTTTCTTTTTTTCCAGTGAGATGCCAATTGCATTTATGAAGAATTCACCCGTTCGAAGCGAGGCCTTTGAGATTCAACTATAACGGACGTGACAATGAACTCACTCCCGGCATCATTTGCGAAAAAGGGAAAGGGGAAGGGCTACACCTTTGTACAAAATGTTACATCATATTATATGATAACAAAAAGAATTTGCCGAGAAATCGGAAACTTTGAAATGGCGGCCCAAAACCTCGTTCCCTCTTGCAACTGATGGGACACTGCTGATCCGAGTGACAAGAGCTCGTTCATGAGGAAATCGAGACATATACACCACCATTTAACTGGAATCAGACAACACTACCCACGCATTAAAGAGGTACCAACTGAAATCGTTGCTCTCACCAACGATAAGGAATGGAGGGTACCACAGAGGGCGTCGAAGACATCGAGAATCCACGAGGATTATGTCGGTCTGTACCAAACAAGTAATTTCTATTGACGATGACGAGTTGGGGTTGATGGAATCCAGGTTCGCCAGAGAAACGGTCATCATCATTGATGGACAAGGGGTCGTACGGGTTTTATGAAGAAGCTTCCAGGGATGCACACATTAGTGACCTGGCTGATGCATTTGTCAAGAGAATCGACAATATGATGAATTGGTACAGTGAAGGAAGAATCATTTTCGACCGCTATATAACGGGATCTATGAAGAAAAACACGTTCCAGCGAGCAGGCTCAGCACAACCAGTGAATTCATAATACAAGACGCGATAAACATACGCAATGTTCATATAAAGCTTCTGCATCTCATGTAGAAAACCAAGTCCCAGCTCACAGAATTTTTTGGGGAAAACGATTGCTGAAGCTTTCTCGGGGAGTAACAAAGGGCTTGTTGTGTGTATGGGTCATTCAGCATACACCAATGCAAACAACATCATCAGTCAGATATTCCGCTCACAATCCGAGGAAGCTGACACACAGATCCCGCTCATGTCATCATGCAGCAAGACAAGGAACGTCAACGCGAGACATGTATGTGTGGTCCCCAGACACAAAATGCGTTCTTGTTGTTGATAGATCTTGTTGCCAACCACACCATCCCAGACAATTGAAGATGTTAACTGCAGAGCGAAGTTCTTCCGGACAATTGAACTAAGAGAGGTGCACTGTGATTGGAACGGAGAAGTCAAAGGCTTGATAGGGCTGCAAACTTCACTGGCGCGGATTGGGGTGGAAAGATCTTCATTTTATCGAAGAAAGCGTGGATAACCAAGTTCCTGCAACTACCTTCGAGTAGCAAGATTATCAAAACTTTCCAGATCTTTGGATGTTCAAACAGTCTTCCTGAAGTGATGCTGTCAATGTCGGACGTTCGTCTGCAGTGTATACTCCAGCAAAAATTTGTGCGTCACATTGCCAGATCTTTGATGGGAGCTGTTCAAGATCAAGAAATTGGAGGGTGAAAAGCTTCCACCGACCAAAGCACTCTGAAATCTCACATACAAACGTGCCAACCTGATGTCCAAAAGAGATAAAACCTACCCAAAAACCAAGGCCAAAGGAACCTGCTCCCAGAGGCAATGGATGGAAACTAAATGACGAC
The DNA here is from genome assembly GCA_016584305.1 of Chionoecetes opilio. Lineage (NCBI taxonomy): Eukaryota > Metazoa > Arthropoda > Malacostraca > Decapoda > Majidae > Chionoecetes > Chionoecetes opilio. The sequence continues at coordinate 2,707 of JACEEZ010014645.1, read as the reverse complement.
AAAAACCTTTTACCAGTACAATGTCTCGAAAAGCCAGCACCACGTGCAGTACTTGAACTAGTTTTGGTGTGGATGCAAAGGTGCGTGCAAAGAGAAAATGAACTGTTCATTCCATAAAAATCGACTGCCATGCCCCGCATTATGCAAATGCACCGACTGTGGAAACATGAAAGACTACAGTATTTGTGACGAAGATGACATTAGCCCAAACAGTTAGCCAATGTATTAAAATCAGCCCAAAAGACCCCATAAGATTCATTTAAGATTTTACATTAATTTAGTTTATTGTAGTATTCTCTAGATGTTGAGTGGAGTAATTACTGGTGGTAAAGTGGTATGAATGTGTGATGATTACAGAAAGTATATTTTTATTTCCTTTATTTGTATCAGTGCTATGAAGTCATGTCATGTTTTATCATACATTTGTAGTTTTTTTCTTATATATATAAACTACACAATCATATCGTGTAAATATCATAGATATGTCATAATATATAGCAAAGAAAAACAATTCCTGACACTAAACTGGTGCTGAGGTTGTTAAAATCTTCTAGTCACGGATGGGCTTATATCTGCTTGGATACTTTTCTGGGGAAAAAACTACTTCATAAAATAGTGCTACGTTACTATCATCGATTAGGCCTAGCATTCATTTATGTACATATATTTAGTTAAAATTGTTTTATAGTAGGAGACATCAAAGGTGCTGAAAAGGACAAAATCTTAACCTAGTTCAGAGACGGTGGATATCGTGGTTCACAGAAATTTAGCATGTACAAATAACATATTTGTTAATACATCAAAAATCATTCCCGATATCAATAAATATTTGGTTCATAATGAAAAATGATATGAGAAAAACACCAGATCTTTTCATAATTTTCCGATTAATATTTAGGAATAAAAATAGTTATAACAATTTAGTGCTTTCATTTCGGGCGATAAATTGCGAAAAGACAGTACCCCCGTTAAGCCCCCAAAAAACCCAAATTCCCGAAAGTAAATTGCCACCCAAGTTTTTTTGTTTATTAACACCCTATAGAAGGCATTTAAACAATAAAATCGCTTTTGGCACGCAATTCCCACGGCATGACACGGTGAACCTGACTAAGAACTGTATCGAAGGCTTTCTGTAAATCAAGGTATATGATATCCGAGGGAATTTTTGCGTCCGAGTTTGAATAAATGACATTGAAAAAATCGAGTAGGTGTGTTAAGCAGGATCTCTCATTTCGATATCCTACTGGAAGTTTAATAGCGAGTTATTTTTCATCGAGAAAATACACTATTTTATCCCGCAATATTTCTCAAATAGGTAACAATCACAGACGTTAGACTAATTGGGCGATAATTACTTCCGAGGCTCTACTCCCTTTCATGAATATCGGTGTAACATTAGCTAATTTCCACATACTAGAACATTTTTGTTCATTTGTGATTTATTGAAATAATCTTTAATGGGAGCGATAATTTACTGTGACATTCGGGAATTAATCTCGGCGAGATTTCGTCCACCCCCCACGGATTTTACTGGGTCAAGTTTCTGCAAATACTTTGATATTTCGTCTACTGTTTTCTTCTCTAAAAGGAGGAGGGGGAGGAGGAGGAGGAGAAGGAGGAGGATGAAAAGGAGGAGGAGGAGGATGAAAAGGAGGAGGAGGAGGAGGAAAGAGGAGGAGGAGGAGAAAAGTGAGGAGGAGGAGGAGGAGGAGGAGGAGGAAGAGGAGAAGTGAGGAGGAGCAGGAGGAGGAGGAGGAGGAGGAGGAGGAGGAGGAGGAGGAGTGGTGGTGGTCGTACGAGGGTGGGAAAGAAACAGGAGGGAGATAAAAGCAAGACAAAAACATAAGGGAAAAATATGATAGGACGAAGTCTTAGTAGAGGAAAAGTAATTTAACACCAACTTACCAGGAAGAAAAACATAAAATAAACAGTAAGTATTGTTGTGTAGTATAATCCAGATTATGATTGTCAGGAAGGACACAAAAGAAGGATTTGGTAGTGTGTTATGACCCCTTACATAGGTGATATTTAGTGCTAGTCGGGCTTTTTGTTACATTTTTTCCGCCTAAGCCAAACCCCTCAAGATGTATAAACAAAATAATGCAACAATCCCGTCGTAAAAAAAAGTCTGTAAATTTTCCATGACATTTGGTAAAGATAAAGTAGAGATTCATGGACACAAATACAACAATGTTTATATCTTACACTGGAATTTTGTTGCTGCGAGCTATTTAAAACTGTAACACTGAATAACATATAAACAAATAAATTGACTTATAACCTACCTATAAACATTTACTATGATATATTTAGTAAAAAAGATAGATGAATAGATAAATATATATAGTATGAGTTAATAGCTGTTGCAAGTAATTGTTATGACATAAATCGTAGTAATGAAGGTATTTAAGATGATTATGATGAAAAGGAAACATTACATCCCCACTGTCTGACATTCATCATAGGACATCCAACCAGAAGGAGAAGAAAAGGATGAAAACAAAGCATAACAAAGAAGAGGATAACAAAGGCTTCTACGTAATCATAACAATAAAAGAAAAGACCGGACAAACAACGATTACAAGATAAAAGAATGTAATTACAAGGGCAGATAAAAATATTCAATGTAAGGGTTTTTCCTCTCCTCCTTCCCCTCCCTTCTCCTTTCCCTTCCCCTTTCGAATTAAAATTTTAGTCCCCCCGGGGG
>JACEEZ010014644.1:0-16117 GCA_016584305.1 Chionoecetes opilio | reverse complement strand
CGTTTGAATTTCCCTTTTACATGGAATTGCCATGCCAATTTGAGAAAAAGAATTTTTTTTATACGGCGTACCCTTTTGGGGAGGGGAGAAAGATTTAAAAAATAATGTAGGTGGGGGAAAAAATATTCCCTAGCAAAGAGGCCAGGCCCAAAACCCAAACACCTTGCTACCAGTGCATTGGTAGATTAAAATTTATATTGTGCAAAAAAAGTAAAAGTAGGGTTTTATTAAATAAGATGTGGTTTAAATATTATCTTTGTAAAATTTGTTTGTGCTTATCAAACTTTAAATTCAAATTAAAGAAATTGATATAATGTTTGTAGTAAAATTTTGTTTAATATTGTAAATACACATATCAGGGGGGCCAGTGGTGGTGGGGGGGTGGGGTGGTGGTGAGGGGTGGGCCAGGGGCTAATACCCCGGTCTCACGGGTTTAAAGTCGTTTCCGAGGGTTTGCGAAGTCTTTTTTGGTGTTCGCAATTGGCGAAAAGGGTTTCAGTAGGAATAGATGGTGTACAATAGGGGGGAGTGAAAAAATAAATTTAAATTTTTTTTATGAGTAAAATATTAAAAAGGGCCCAAAATGTCCATGGTAAAACCCTGAAAATTAATTATTTTTGACAACCCCTTTGACCGCCCTTCACCTGATTGAAATAATTGGCATTTTAACCCTTTTTGTGTTTTGTAGCCTAGTTACGTACAATTTGAAATTGTGTGACCAAAAACATATTTTTCACATCTTTCAAAAATTATAGAAAAGGACTGTAAAAATGGGATGTATCCCATGTAGGGCCCCATTTTTACATTAGGTTCACTTTTTTTCAAAATTAAAGTCTTTTTTTCAAAAGGGCATTACAAGAGACAAAGTTTCTAGCGTTATTTTTGGCGCTCCACGAAACCTCCCGCCCAAATACTCTGCCGACCTACCCCGATTCATGAAGAAATAATTAAATATGAAAAGCCCTAAATGGACAATGGAAAAAAAATTTTAATTTTTGGGACATTCTCACAAACTGGCTATGAAGTCAAAGGATCTGGGAAAAGCCTCACTTAAAACAGTAACGCCGCACGACGATTAAAAAAACTCCACAACAAATACAACCAATCTTAAAGGCTACAAAGAAAAACGGATCAACCCCCCTCCCAACGGGACTATGGGACTTTCGGACAAAGCTAACTTCTGTTTGATCACAGCAAATGCAAGTGCTCCCACATGGTGTCCAATGAAAAAGCGCGAAAAAACACAAAAATTTCCCAAAAGAAAGAGTTCCTTCAAAACCCAAAACGATAAGAAAAATATAATTGGGGGGTAGACAAGAGGCACGTCAAAATTGGAGGAAAACTGAAAAGAAGGGGGCCCAAACTCAAAACGAAAGAAGAAAAAAAAACCGAGGGAAACAAAAGTCAAACCGTCTGCCGAAAAATGCCCCAAGACAACAGATAGTGCCGAAGAGACACAGATAGTGCCGAAAAACACACAGATATGCCCAAGACGACACAGACAGTGCCATGTCGAATATCATTTTCCCAAATCAGTCAAGGCCAAAACTATGCCAAAGCCGGATCGCCAATGTCAAAAATGACAATCTCTCTACCTTCACTCGCTAAAACTTGCACGTACATTGTCCAGTTTTCTAGCTGATTTTTGGAAACCCAAAAAAATTTCTAACAAAGGTTTTTTTCTTGGATTTGGCATGAATAACCCCTCTTTCGGATAAAAAAAAATTTCCAAAATTAACCCTTTCCCAAAGGGGGGAAAAGGCCGCCCTCTGTAAAATCCCCCGGGAAGATCTCCGACCCCCCGCCACAAAAGGTTTTTTCCCCTCTTAAACCCTAATAATAAGCTAGGTCAAAAATTTTTTTTCACCAAAAGCATGACTATGTATGCCATTAACATACATTTTCATCAAAATTGGTACAGTAGTTTTTTTGCAAAAAATTAAAAACGATAAAAGGGGGCAACGGCCCCCATTTTGGCACACTCTACCCCGCTTTATTTTCCCTTTAAACCCCTCTCTGTATTTTTCCTTTAATTTTTCTCCACTTTTTGCCACTCTCTTTTTTTTATATTTCTGTGTGAAAAAGTCTTTCAGACTAAAAAAGCGTCAACTGATTACTCACCTTTTTTTTGGCATGATTACTGAACATACACGGGATGCCGGCAAACTAAAATTTAACAACCCCCAATGAAGTGTTTTAAACCGCAGTTCAACATTTAATTTAAAGGCCAACGATAGGTGGAATTTTTTCCTTTTGTCCAAATTTTGGGCCTTAAAAAAAAAAAATTATTTTTAAATATAGCTATATGACATAATTTGACTTTTGGGATTAGAAATCTTGGGAATTCCCTAGTCCTGGTATTTTACAATCAGCGAAATTTGTATTTAAAAATGAAATATTTGTGTTATAAAAAAATTAATCTACTTTATATAAATATTACCTTTTTTCTAATCTTATAGTTACCCTTTTAAATTTTGTTATTGGATCAAATATTCGTTATATTCAAATTTCGGGTTGGCCAAACTGAGACCGATAATTATGGATGCTGACAAGTGTGCTTTTTGCAAACAATAACTGTCCGTAATAAAGAAACATTCCGTCACCCAAAAGGGAATCGTTCCATTAAAACAAGTTTCGAACAACGGGGAGAGAAGATCATAATTCGTTTGGTAAACGTCTTCACAAGAATCGGACAGCTTTGGATAAACCCCAATACTAGAAATTGACCGTAAAACGGGTCCACCCATGTGAAATGCCCCCCCGGTAACCGCTTTTTGTGTTTTTTAATTTTAAGGAACAGTCTTTTTTGGGTTTTGGAGCAAAACTGATAAAGAAAAGGTTTTGATTTTTCCCCCATTAAAACTTTGATTTTTAAGGGACAAGTGTTAAAAGTTTTTAGAAAGTCCAAAAAAAATGAGGCTGGGCTCCACTTTTAAAAGGTTTGAAGGGGTTCTGTGGGTGACCTGGTTTCAGAAAAGCATTTTACACGAACATGTTTTGCAAACTTGATTCCAAAAAAACATTCCCAAGGTTCTCTTCTCTGATTTTCTAAAAAAAAAACCTTGGTAACCAGGGGTTCAAGAAAAAGCAGCATTTCGGGAAGTGCTAAATATTTGCAGAAAAAATGAAGGAGGAACTTACCATTGTCGATCTTTTTAAAAAAAAGGGAGGAAATTCTCGGGGACACGGCTTTGAACCATACAGTTCTCATACATAAAAATCTCGTGCTAGAACATTTAAAGCGAATCTTTTGTGACGAAATTTGGAACAAATGTTGTTCCTTCTTAGTACAGAAAAATGTATTCTCCAAATCAGCACGAGCCGCTCAACAGCAATTCAAATAAAGGGCCCCCTTAGAATAAGAGAGGGCAGCCAAGTTTATCAAGAATGCTTTAAAAGCTATCAGACAATTTCAGAATATTCCCCCGTCTAAGAATGATTTTTGAACGGATGCGATTCTTGTTTGTTCCTAAAACATATTGATTTTTCAGGAAGTATTTGCAGCAAAGACAATGATTTGAAAAACTTGCATCATTTTGGTAAAAGCGATAATGCGGGCTGCTAGCCCCCAGAGTTTCCTTGCACCTTTGCATTTTGGTTTTAGCAGTGGAAATGCATGACCTTTTGGATCGAGGTTTTAAATTTTGACACTCAAAATAAAATGGCTTCTTTTCATCTTACCGGAAATCCAAAATTCAAAGCAGTGCTGTCTTGTTCAGGCCTAAAACTCTCCCCTGTTAAAATAATTTGTGCGTTCTATGAAAATGTGGACAAAATGAAAGGGAGTATTGAGGGATTCAAACCCCCACGGTATGGGCTCATAGCTCTTTACCCCCGGGAAATTTAAAAGAAAAACCGTTCCAAGGGGTTAGGTCTTTCAGAGATATAATAGGTTTGGGAAGGATCAACATAAATACCTAGATTCACAGCACACCAAAAACCACCATGAATATAAAGACTCCGGGCCCAAGAAAGTGTCGTTTCCACTGCAAATGTTGACACCTTTGGGAGGTTTCACAATTTTACATCCGCCCCGACCCCATGGTCAGGCATGCAGTCAGTGCACAAAGGAACTATCCGGGGAAATCAGCCATATTTTTTTTTCCCAATATCGACAGGGACCCTGGAACCCCAACCTGCGTGTACTAAACGTTATTTTAAAATTGGGGATTTAGCCGGGAAAAAAAACCTAAACCAATTCTAACATTCGATCAGCCATTTTGGGTACAAAGCTGATGATAGTCGAGTCACACCCTAGTTCCAGTCCCCTAAATCATTTTCTTGCGACTGGGGGCCCATACAAAATGAGCTGCTGGGGTCCATTGGTCTTTTTGATGACGGGTTTGGTTGCAAGAACTTTTGAACTGGGTAGTAAAAAACACAGTCAAGCACATGATAAGGGGCAAAGAAATTGCAAGAGCCATTGTGCTCACTTTCTTAGTTGAGCTGCCGAATGCTATTTTGTTACAAAAGCCTATGTTTTGCCATTTTCACAGTACTGAGGATGACAACCCAACACTGTGCAGAAGAGTCTTTTCCCTAAAAATGAAGCCTGAAGGAACTCGGGGGCTATGAAAGGTCTCCTTGGGGACTAAAATTTGGAAAATGTTCTGTCATAAGTCTGGCCCAGGATTGACAAGAAAAAAATAAACCATGTAAAGGAGCGATGGCGACCAGCGACAGAAAAAATTGTGGTTTCAATACCTTGATATGGTGAAGATCCTGCAATTTTTTATAAAGGGCAGAGCGCACCGGGAACTGGAATTTGCCCTTTGCCCGTGAAAGGAAAATGCTGCCCAATATTCGCGCAGCGGGACACATCTATATGCAAAGTCGCCATTTGTACTTGCAGCAAATGGAGGGCTGCCGACAAGCCACCCTAAAGTTACCAAAATTTTTTCTGAAGGATTCCATGTGTTTTAGACGGAGGGATGCTACTGGGCTGGCTTTCGAGGGATCTGGTTATTGGCGGGCTAAGAAACAGAAGACTCGGGGTTTTTACTCATGGCAGAGGAATAGACGAATTCAAAAGATTAGTTTTTTACGTATAAATGCCACGGTTTTCTGAAAAACAAGTTTACAATGCAAGAAAATAGCAGGATTTTGTTTTGGCAAAGTGACCACACCAGGAGGCTACTTCAGCAAGAAAAGAGCGGATGTGAGGGGTACAGGGAACCGTTGCGTTTCTCCAGACATAGACCCTTTACGGAAGATCCGCCATTCAACATTTCAAGTGGGTAACTGGAGACAAAAAGGTGAATGGGAAAAGCAAAATCATAGGGGAGACAACATAGCTTTTAAAGGTTGGAAAAAAGTCCACGGTAACTTTTAAAAAAAAAGAAACGGGAATTACACTTGGGTTTAAAATTTCGCTCAGCAAAAATGGCATTGACTGATCCAAAACTCCTATTCCAGAGACGGTGTGCTATTACCAAAGAACCCCCAAATCAGCAGCAGCAAGAACATTTCCAGTATCTTTGTGGTTACCCCCCTCACTTTTAATTTTTTCGGCTGCCCGGAGAGGCAAAGAAACCCCTTTGCAGAAAGAATATGGGAATGACTTCCCCTTACAAACAGGTCCACAGTCTACAGATCCACAGTATCTCTTAGATGGGGAGCACACTTCAACGCCTCCCCTGGCAAAAAACACATTGATGAGACCCCCGTTTCCCGTATCGCGATATGCACAATAGATATGGGAAAAAAATGCATTGTCTTTTATGGATATGAAAATGGTCCATCCATTAAAGACGCACTCACCCACGCCGGCAGGGGGGTCGTTGGTTTTAAGGTGTTTCTGACCCCTAAATGGTGTTCAAAAAAAAAGGGTGTTTTTCCTACTAATCAAAAACAAACAATTGTTTATCACTTTCGGGAAAAAGTTTGGAGGAAGCAGGTTTTAAATAGTCCATCATCTGGAGACGCTGACTATTGATTGTGAAGACGCTCTGGAAATGCACAGACGGAGAAACCATTTTGATAGCAGATACACTGACCTATTTGGTCTTCTATGTTCATGCCAAAAGAGATGCGGTTTCAATTCTCTTTACGCCCCAAAACCCAAAGGGTAGTGCAAAAAGTGGAAAACTGGAAAATCAAAAAGATGAGGAAAACTTTGGGGGAAGTGGTTTTTTTCCCCCAAAATTTTTACCCGCACTACTGGGGTTTTGATTGTACATCCAGTGTTTAGGAAATTTGGGGAAAGGGCGTCCCTTTGAAAGGGGATAACAAAAGAAACTTTCCCCAAAATGGCAAAGTGTTTGGCAAGGATAGCATTTTAGAGAGGTTATTAAACTGGGGGGAAAAGGGGTTAGTGTGCTGTAAAAGGTAATGAGGGGGAAAAAACAATCATCTCCCCTGAGGCCTTTAAGGGGAAAAAGGGTTTAAAAAGCTCAAAATAGTTGGGGCCAAAATCATTTGCCACCAAAAAGCAGCTACGAAATTTCCCAGCCTTTGAGTTTTTCTTCCAAATTTAGGAATGGAAAAGGTAAAACCACTAAAAAACCGACGAGTGGGGATGGAAACTTTAATGGTAAATTACAACCAAACCTGACTGATCCCGCTGTTTCGAATTTGTTTGGGTATAATTTGTTAAATGTACTTCAGGGGTATACAGCAAGATGCTTTTCAGGAAACATGGCTTCACTGTTCAAAAATTGTGTGGTGATTTCAAAGGGCCCCCACTGCACCACTCACCCAGCCAGATCTTGATGTGATGAAATTTCCGTAACTGTTTTTGACAAAAAATGTTCTTTGGTCCGTTATGAACTTGTTCTGTGGGTTAGCAAACCTTGCCCCAGCATTTGACCAAATGACCATTTTATTTTGTAAGTTGATTTTTTGGACCTATTTTTTTTTGAATGTAGGAATTAAGGAAAACTTTTTCCCCGAAAAAAGGGTATTAGTCGGTTTTTTTTTCCCTTTTTTTAAATTTTATTTGTATAGAATAAAAAAAAGCTGAAAAAAAATGCAGGGGTAGCATTTTTGGTGTATTTTTTTGTTAAACTAAGCTACCTATCATTACAATTTTAAAAACCAAAAAAATGTTTAAGTGGCTTTGGGGGGGGGGCCCCCGTGTGGTTTTTTATGCAAAAAAAATTTTTTTTTTTAAATTTATCGGTTTTTTAATTTTTTTTCACAAAACTTGTGATGAAACCCTTTTTATGAAATTGTAGGTAATTTGGGAGTACTAGTCATGCATTTTGGGGTAAAAAAATTGACCTAGCTTAATTTTATTTTGGATAAGGGAAAAAACCGTTTTTGGCGGCGGGTCGGAGATCTTCCCGTTGGATTTTCAGATGGGGCCGTTGACCCCTTTCGGCAAGGTTAATTTGGAAACTTTTTTTTACCGAAAGAGAGGTTTTCTGCCCCAAAATCCAAGTTAAAAACCTTTTTAGCATTGTTTGAGGTTTACCACTTTTTACTAGACTACATGAGTTTCGGATAGGTCGGGTGCTGTATTTGCAAAATCAGTTCGCATGATTTTTTGGGCTCGTGTCGCCGATCCTCGATCTAAATAATCGATCGAAGCAAGATCCCCCCGAAACGCAGCAAAATCTGAGAAAAACTCCCGCGAATGTGACCACCGGGCATAGAGGGAATTTCTTTGATGGCCGCAAGGATAAAACTTTTACATAATTTCGGGGTCGCAAACCCTACCCCAGAAAAACCTCATGGAAAAAACCATAAGCATCATCGGAAGGGCCCGGGGTTTTTCTACTCACCACAACCCCCCGCCATCAGGGTCCCGCAAAAACAACCGATCATTAGTCGCTAGTTTTAAAGAGCGGGAAAGGAAGAAGAGAACTAAAAGTTGTAGGTTTTGACGGACAAAAGTTAACACGGGACACAAGGCGGGCGTATCCGGGAACTGGAAACCCTTTGAGCATCCTCTGCGTGGCTGGTGTGTCTGCTCCTGCCAATGAGCGCCCTTGCGCCATCTATCCGAGGCACTCGCGGCGCGATGGGCCCGCGCGGTTTTCTCGGGTCATCGGAAGCGGCTAGGGACGTGTAGCGAACACCCTGTCTCCTCATTTAACCTGCAGTGACCGAACCTGCCCCAATGTGGCCCCAAAGGAGTGAGCACAGATAGGGGTATCACTGGAAATGTGCAATAGCATCAGCAAGGTGAATGTAGCTCGATCTGGCAAGCAAAAACCCGGGTTTTGCCTGAATCACTCACGAGGGCTAACAACCCCAAATAGAACCTCCGATTATATGTCAGCGAAAAACCCTCCAGAAGCTAAAACACGTGGTTACTTTCTCATTCGCGTTATCTCCGTGGGTTCGCCATAAAATCCAGTCTCTGCAAAGAGGGGAGCTAGGCACTTCACCTACTCGTCAACACGTCCTCACCCTAAGTACAAGAAGATCTTTGACCCCGTCATTACCGAAACGCGTACTTCGCTCCCGGAGAATCGCCCCTGGCCATGTGAAGGACCATCGACCACACATACGAAGTAGGCCTCGACATGATAAGGCCAGAGCTGCTCCCCCAGGGACAAATCGGAGGTTAAAGGGTTTCCCCCGCAAACTCAACTTCGACCCCCGGGGAATTTTCGACTATCGCTGGGCATCCTCTGCCCTATCTCGGAGCCTCCCGTAATAAAGGGCAATGACGATGCTGAGCTCAGGGAACTCTCAGACGGGGGGACTCCAACTGTCCCCTTCCCAAAATTTTTCCCTGCCCACACAGGCTGTGGAAAGACACTGAAGCGTGACCCAGGCGGGAAAACTTGGTGGACAGAAAAACGCGGGAGGCTTTATCCGTGACGTCGCTTTCTCGACACTAATGCCGACGTTCGAGTCGAAACGTGCTTTTCCCTTCCCTTGTAACTGTTTGTGATTTTTAAATCAAGAGATACGTAAAATCAAAGTATTTTATTGCGTTAAAGAGTTTTGGATGACTCCTTTCCTAGACGTTAATCTACCTTATCGTTTTTAAAGTCGGTAGTATTGTCAAATAAAAAATTTGAAGGGTGATCAAAAAATTGTTCAAAAATTTTTAAATTTTACACAGTGTTCTATGATGTATTGGCCCTTTTTTACTATCTGCTAATTTAAATTAAAAAAAAAAAAAAAAATTTTTGGGCCTTTTCACTCCACCCTATGTACAATCCATTTTCAATGTTTTAACGCAAACAGGATTTCCTCGTTGCGCCCAAAAAAATCAGAACGACCCCGTAGATAGGACCAGATTTAAACAATACACCCCCTACCGACCCCCCCCCACTGCAACTATCTGCGGAAAGTCTCAAACAGTCTGGGTTTGATCGGCAATAAACAAAAATTTGAATTTTGCCCCGGGTTTCCAGGTTTTGAAATCGTTCGCAGAGTTTTGGGCGCAGGGCGCAACTTTTTAGCAGATAAACGCAGTTTAAAAAATTAATTTTCCCCCTATTTTTATTTTTTCCCCCCCGATCGGTTTGCGACTTTTCGCGACTGTTCGCAGATGATTGCTTCCAAACGCAAAATAGTCTGCGATAGAGAAATTTTTTTCGAAATCTCAACTTAACGCAGCGTATTTTTAAAGAAACCCATCGTGAAAAAACGACTTAACCCGGTGAGACCGGGCTATGGAAACACGGGGGAAGTGACGTGCAGGGATGCCGGTGTAACCCCACTGCCTCAGGGTATTATAAGGCTGTGCCCTTAATCGACCTATTTTACCTATCTTTTGCTACCCTTCCCGGGGGGGAAAAGGGGGGTTTAAAAAATATATAGCCTAATTATTTTTGTTTTGTATTTGTTGTTATTTTTACAGCTACCCAACACAGAACAGTACACAGATGGGAAAAGGGGTTTTGACAGCTTTCCCCGCCATCTTGAAAAAGCTGACCGGAAAGCGGAATTTCGATCAATGGAAATCACGCTTCAGCGTAAATTCCAAAATTCAGGAAAACAGGATTCCCCATTGACTGAGGTGATGTATAAAAAGAAATTCCAAAGCTTGCCAAAAAGAGGCGATAAAAAATTGATGTTGGAGCCAGGCTTACCGCCGCCAAGACCACAGGCCGCTCAGATCTTGGAGAGGTATCGTCATTTTGGGGGTGATATTTGAGCAGACGTGTAGGTCGGCAGATGGATACGACCTCTACAGCCCGCAAGGGTATTGCAGCAGGATGACAGTTAAGGGAAAACATCCACGATGGAAAAGGCCCAACCCCATAAACCCCACCTGGGAGGGGTGTGTGGAGGGGTTTAAAACCTGTCGGGCAAGACACCTTTCCCTCCCCTATCATTTTTTCTGTAAACAGTTTTTAATTTTCGGGTAATCTTTTGATGAGAAGGACTATTTCCCCCCAAATTTGCCGTAATCCACAATTCATTCCATTGGAGGTTTGAAGATTTATTTCGTGCGGAAGATGAGCAGAACCTTTAGGCTTATAGACGTGCGCTTTTTGAAACCCCGCCTTTTTTCGGGTTTTGTAAAAGAGGTAAACTTTTTTCTGTACTTTCCCCAGAGTGGGTTTGGCGCTTGCGTGAAACCCGGGCGGTGAAATCGGGTTCTCAACGGGGCCCCGCGGCATTAGATACCGTTTTTTTACTGACAGAGATTTACCATTTCTAGTTTCTGATAGCCCCCCACGAGGGCTTGGGATTGCTTATCAGCATGCTATCAACTGCTTGTTGTCCATAATTGATGACACCTTTCCATCGCGTGATGAAAGGCTGTGCCTACCGTTTCAGGGGTTTGGAAACAGGGCAGTGATTTAGGAGTCCGTCAGTCTCCCACACCTATCAGTAGGTGATCTTTACGCACGTCCACCCCCCTTCTTCAGCATTGAGATTTTACCCGGGGGGGCCCCCCACAGACTCTAAGGACTCATTGGAACGCGAGTTCGCTTCTGAGACCCCTTTTTCGGAGGGTTTTTGGGGGAGCCTCTTAGAGGAGGAGTCACATTGTCTTTTTTTCCCGTGTGCGGCATGCACTACAGAAGGTGGTTGGGGGCTCATTATAGAAGAGTAGCAGACTCCACAAAATCACACGTCTAGCGAGAACTTATTCTTCATTGGGATGGATGGATTGGTTTAAGAGAATGTGGTGGGTGGAACTGCAGCAGGCGTTTGGGGTCTTAAGAAGCGCATCCATCGCGATGCGGGGTCCTGTTTTCCCCCCCCGCCTGTTGTCTGGGGAAAGTTCTTCTGGCGCCCCCAAGACTGAAAAATTTGGGGAGTTTGGCCAAATAAAGGATTTTCTTCTAATTAAATCCCCACTGTCGGAACTCGGTGGGTGATCAACACGGCAGGGGAACAGTAGGAGTTTGACGTACAGTCAGCTGGGGCAGGGGCCCCCCCCAACGCCGAGCACGACCACACGAGGGGGGGATTTACAATTTTTTTGCCCAAAGCTGTAGCACTCATAGAAGGGGCGGCGAAAAAGGGTTTTTACTTTAGAGACGGGGACCGACCTGATGGAATCAGGAGACTTGTCCGTAGAAATTTATAATGAAGTTTTTTGTTTCCCTCTGACCTTATGCCGTTGAACTTTTTCCGGGGCCCATTTTTAGTTTTTTGCCTTGAAACCAAGAGGTCGTAGGTAGACTACCCCTTTTTGCGGGTTTGAATTTTGGATGGGTTTGAGGGTTTCCCAAAAAGTTTGTTTCGATGATGGGCATGTGGAAAAACACCCGGCCGAGTTAGGTCCGGCTCGGATTAGAACCCCCTCCCATACCTTTTCAGGTGGCCCTTTCCGGGATTTCCAATTTTTTCTCCAAAACCAGCCGCAAGGAAAAAGTTGCCCCCACTTTCCTTATAATACGCCAGTCCCAAGTAGGGGTAGGCTATGGGGGACAGGTGGAGTAGATGTAGTTTTTTTTCTCAAAAGTGTTGGGGATGTAGTCATCAGGGCCGTCTCCAACTTTTACAGAGCGAAGGGTTTCGGCTCTGTAATGTCTCCTCCAATTTCCATCTTTGGGTTCCCCTATAAGCGGGGAAAGCATCATCTCCGCAGCAAAATTTTGTACCCCTATTTGTTCGTCCATTGCATCAAAATAAGTCGGTGCGGCGAACCACCCCATAAGCCTTGAAAATATCATTTTTGCCGTAGTCAAGCCGGGACACGTTGGACAGAAGCGGGGTTTAAACAAAGTGCCCCTAGGGGCCAGGCTCGTCTCTAAATCCTTCTGCGCCCCTTAAAAGTGGGACCCCCGCCCGGGGAGCTGAGGGGGAAAGGGGCGGCTCCCCGTTCGTGCCCGTGGGGCCCGGGAAAAGGCGCCGAGTGGAAATGTGAGAGGATCCAAGGGGAATGTCGAGGAAAAGGGGACGTCAGGGAAGAGGCGGGCCGGGGAAAATTTTTTTAGGTTGATACATAAAAAAAAATTTTCATTTCCCCAGCCCCCACCCCCAGCAGCACCCATCGGGGATCGTGGGTCCTGCTTCCACCCTCGCCGCTTGTCTGGGGAAAGTTTCTTCTGGCGCCCAAAGACTATAAATTGGGAATTGGCCAACGTAAGATTCTTTTCAATTTAAATGTTCCCACTGTCGAGAACTCGGGGAGACCCTCACGGCGGGACGCAGTAGGGGGTTGACTTCAGTCAGCTGTGTCGGATCCAACGCCGAGCAGCAACCCGCGAGGGGGGATTTATAAAATTATTGCCTGGCCCCAAGCCGTAGCAGCCCTAGCACTGCATAGGGCAGTCGTTAAGCTTTTATCCGATTGTGGGGACCGATTTGATGTAAGGGCGAGACCTGATCCGTAGAACGTGAAAACGAGCTGTTTTGCTCCCTCCCCACTTTTTATACCCTCTGAAATCACTTGGGACATATTGATTTTTCTGAAACTCTAATCGTTTGTTGTAGACTACCCTTTTCTAAAATTAACTTTGGGTGAGGTTTTTATGGATTTAAAATAGCCGCAAGGGGATGGGCATGTAAAAGGGGGCACTGAGCCCGGTAAGGTCCTTTGGGTCGGTTATAAAACCCTTTTCCATACTTGTTTTAGATGGCCTTTGGATTTTCCAATTTTTTTTTCGAAAAATCGGCCCCATGGAGAAGTTGCCCCCACTTTTCCCTTTTAAAATGCCAGTACCAAAAAGGGTAGGGCTTTGGCGGGCCGTTGGTGTAGAATTTGTAGTTCCCGCAATGGTTAGGAAAGTAGTCCTCAGGCCTTTTGCAACTTGACGAGCGAAGAAGTTTTGGGTCTGTAATGTTTTCCCCCAATTTCCAGTGTGTGGCTTCATTAAAGGGGGCTGTTTTCGCCGTCTCCCTAGCAAAAATAATTCGTGATATATTGTGGGAACCTATTCGTGAGGTCATTCCATCAAAAATCATGCGGATGCGGCGAAACCCCAAATACCCTGAAAAAATTTATTGCTCTGTAGGGCAAGGCCGGGGCAAAGGGGACAGAAAACAAGGGTCCAACTAAAGGCCCTAGGGGCCCGGCTCGTCTCTCAACCCGTCTGCGTCCCTTGATGCGGGGGCCGCCAGACCGGGGAGCTGAAAGGAGGGCTTTCCCGCTTTTGCCACTTTAGGCCTGGAAAAAGGGGCCCGAGTGGCAATGTGAGAGGACCAAAGGGGGGATTCGAGACAAGCGGGGGTCAGGGAGAGAGGAGGCCGGGGGAAATTAATTTATTGACTCATAAACAAATTACTTTTTTTTTTTTCCCCTTCCCCCGCCCCCCCCCCACCACGGAGCCCAAAAAGGGGAAACCGTCTTTGGGGGAAAGGGCCTCACCCAAAAACTCCCGGGTAGGGGGAAAATACCTTTCGGGTTTCCTAGTGGTGGGGCAGCCCGGGGCCGATGCGGGGCCCCCAGGGGATCCCCCGCTTGGCCTACCAAAGCATGACTACCGATTTACCAGCGGGGGGCCCCACTGGACCCCCGTCTACCCCAAAAACCCTACCAAAGGGGCGTTTGCCCCCGAAGGGGAACTACAACCCGCCCCGCGGTGGGGCTCAACCCCGATAGAGGGGCGCGCGGGGAATAGGGATGCCACGCACGGCAAACAGTGGGACGGGGCGGAAGTTTTTTAAAAAGGGGGAAGCAGCGTGAGACTAAGAAAGGGCCACCCGGGGTAGAATCGCCCTAAAAAGGAGAAAGGGGAGGAAGCTAAAGGGGACATCACCGGAAGGGGCCACCTCCCCTGACGAAGGGGAGCGGTTGGCCCGGGGCCCACTGGCCCCCGAACCCAACAAAGGAATGCGGGCCCCGCCAGAGTAGGGGGCGCGTCGCCACGCTTCAAGCCCCGCCACCACGACAAGGTGACTCCCCACAGCGGGGTGATACCGACGATATTATGTACGGAAAGCAACAAGTGGTTCCACTTCCACAGTTTTCCCCAAGGGGGCAGCACACTCCGTCCTAGCTGACTGCCCCACCCTGTTTATGCTTACGCCCCACTAGCGGCCCCGCAGATTTGCAATATTCAGCTCCAGGTCACTCATTAGAACATTTAAACCCGATTTTAAACCCGGGGGGAAATATAAATGTTGTTTAATTTAAAAATTTTAAATTTTTTAGTTTTTTACATTTTTCCTTTCCGCTTATATGATTATCTTTTGCTGCAATAACTAAAACTCAAAAAAAACTTTCAAAACGCCCTACTTTTAATCATTTTTCGTAAAATCGCCTTACGGCCCTACAACCTGATATGATCTGAAACGGCCTACGCGTAGGGCATCCCCCTAGGGTTTGCAACACGGGCAGACGGGGCAGTGGCCAGTGCGGACCCAACAGCTAAAAAAAAAACCTAATATATATTTTACAATTTTGTAGTATGACTAATTTTAAACCCGTTGGCTCCAGGGGGTTTAAAGACAATTATTGTTGACAGAAAAATAATTATAAAATATAATTCCCAGCATCCTTCTAAATATGACTTTGAATTATATATATTCACTGGTCACACCCAAAATGGTTCGGGTTTCAGGTGGGGGGTTGGGAAAGCTTTTTTCGCTGCTGATTTAAAAAGGGGTTTGCTTTTTCTCTTCACGTTATTTTTTTTAAATATGGTTTTAAATTTTAATAGCTATTATAATTATAACTAATATAATTATATAATTTAAATCAAAAAAACCCCCACTTAAATTTAAATATTACTCGAATTTATGGGGTGCCGCTACTTTATTGGACCTAATGTACTATCTGGCAAAAAAATACTTAATCTTTTTCCAAAATATACCCGAAAATGTCCCACTTTGGAAATATCCAAATATGCCAATCACAGTAATTTTGATTTTATATATATAATATATATATAATTTTAAATTAATATATATATATATATATATTAATATATTATATATATATATATATTTTGGGAACACAACTTCGGATTTTTTTTGAGAGAAAGAGCGTGTTCGAAGAACAGTAATCTGACGTTCTTCAGAAGAACAGTAAAGATTCAAATTGGTTTAAATATAATTATCAAAACTATCCCTAACACACAAAGTACTCACCGCTCCATAGTACACAGAAGTTTTTTCTGTATTTGCTCTTTCGTTTGTAGGAGCAGCTACTTTCACGTTTTTGCGCAGCAAAAGTCCCCATCATGTTGGGGCGAATCGACCTTGGTATCGGGTTTTCCCTGGTGGCAATGTCCTGGGGGAAACGTTTCCCCTGCTCAACCCGACCCGCCAAATTCGTTGGGAAGAAACAAGATGTGAATGGAAAAAGGGATTTTGAGTGCATCGAGCCCCCAAACGCATGTAAAACTTAACATTCATTTAAAAGTTCCTCATAATTCAAAAGCTCGAACTTTATTAGGTAGTTCTTTTTAAACAGCCAAAAAACTCTTCCCAAACAGCTTTTTCCGGGCAGTTAGGCTCTTTACAAGCACAACATTGAGTAGTTTTAGAATTTGAGGGCCATTGAAAAAAAAACCCGCCTTTTCTTTGGCTTCAATACAGGGTTCAAACTTTTTAACAAAAACTGAAAGCCAGCACCATTTTGATCCCTGGGGCCCTTTACAAAAATTTTTATTAACCAAGTTTCAGATGCAAAAGAGGTAAGACCCTTTTCACTGTCAACAAAAGGGTTTTACATACAGTTTGAACTGCCGGTGAGTCTTTCGGTCGTGCGGCCTTCCCTTTTTGTAAAAAAAAAAGTTTGCCCCGGGGCCGGGGCCCCCCTAAAGAAAAGGGTTTTTTTTTCCCACCCCCCAAAAAAAAAAGAAAA
>JACEEZ010014643.1:0-19418 GCA_016584305.1 Chionoecetes opilio | reverse complement strand
TTTTTTCTCTCTCTTTCTCTTTCTCTCCTCTCTCTCTCTCTCTCTTCTCATCTCTCTCTCCCTCTTCGTCTCTCTCTCTCTCTCTCTCTCTCTCTCTCTCTCTCTTCTGTGTCTATCGCTACGTATGTCTGTCTATTTGTCTGTGTATGTGAGTGCTTAGCTTTTCGTCTCAAATACACACAACCACACACACACACACACCACACACACACACACACAACACCACACACACACCGCACACCCGAAGTACTCCGTTGTGTAGTGGTTAGCACGCTCGGCTCATAACCGAGAAGTCCCGGGCTCGATCCCCGGAAGAAGCGGAAACAGATGGGTTGTTTCCTTAAAACCCGAGCCCCTATCCACCCAGCATTTGAATGGGTACCGGTTGTGAGCCGGGGTTTGTGACCCGACTCCCGGGGTGCTGGGCTTCGGCCAACACAAAGCACTAAGGATGAATGATAAAAATTGTTGATATGGAGACGGGCCACACGAGCAATTGCTCAGGCCCTGTAAAATACAACTAGATGAATACACACACACACACACACACCGCAACCGCATTGGCCTGCCATTCTCTGGTAGCCGGTTCAAATCGTCACTGCTCCCGATGATTTTTCACTAACAAATTTGGGCGGTTAATGTCACCTTTGAGCATGGGGTTGGGTGTGTGTGGTGTGTGAGGTCCCAGCATTACCCAAAGATTGGTAATAATGAGTTCCAAGCTCGTATCGGGAGGGTAAAACTGGCGATCGCGGTCAGACTCGCGAGGACAAGACCATGTGTGAATGACACGTTAAGTTTGATAAAGTAAAATTGATTAAACTTACAATTTATCTTTATTTGAGCTAGGAAAAGAAAGCACTATCTCTTCTCTTCTCTCTCTCTCTCTCTCTCTCTCTCTCTCTCTCTCTCTCGTCTCTCTCTCTCTCTCTCTCTCTCTCTCTCTCTCTGTCTCTCTTCTCCTCTCTCTCTCTCTCTCTCTCTCTTTTCTCTCTCTCTCTCTTTAGCAGTGTACCATCTCTGTGAGAACATTTACAATGCACTGGAAAATAAAATAATTCATATAACGTGTTTCTGTGACCTCACAAAAGCATTTGACACAATTTCTCAAACAATCATATTACAAAATTATCTGTATGGAATGATAATGCTCACAACTGGTTTCAAAATTTACTTAAGTCATAGAAAGCAATATACATCATAACAATATATCCTTATAATAACATCACATGTGGTGTACCCAGGGTTCAATTCTTGGTCCTGTACTGTTCTTAATATACATAAATGACATCATTCGTAGCAGTAATAAACTGATATTCTAACTTTTCGCTTTTGATACCACGATCTTCATTCAAGGCCACAATCTTGAAAATATTACAGTTACATTAAATGAAGAATTAAATCAAGTTTCAAATTGGATTATGAGCAACAAATTTACTGTAAATATTAATTAACCATGATTTATGGTTTCCAACTTTCCAGTCCCTTATGACTCAGCCAGTACACTAACACACATAAATATAAATATGTTATAAACTATGATTACATGAGGTTTTTCGAAATTAAATTTATAAGGATAATTATAGATAGTAGGTTGAAATGGAAAGAAAAAACGTAGCGGTATATTGATATCTAATATGTATTTAAACACTTGCATAATTTACAGGCTTAGGCGCTCTTTGAATGTATAATGTTCACTACAAGTTTATTTACCCTAACATATCCTCTCTTTTATATTATTCATCTTTATTGGAAGGTGTCTATAAATCCTTCATTGACAGCCTCTTTATTAGTCAAAAGAAGTTGTTACGTGTTATGTTCCTTTAAAACTCGTTATGGCCATACCATCAGTATTTTCAGAGACTTCAAATTAGTAATGCTTCCAGTTATCATACATCTTCAAACAATTATATTCCTACATAAAACCATACACTCTTTACCTTTAGACGTTGGCTTTACATCAATCAATGGCTCTGCTTCTGAATTTCGAAAGGTCCAGAAGGTTGAGAATTGCAGGTTCTTGGTATCAGAGACCAGAGTTGCACCGATGGACGTGGTATAGATGGTATAGTAATGCCGGAGGGGTAGCTAAGGAGATCGACCACGTCCTCTTAAGCACTCGTTGGAGGATCCTCCAGAACTGCAGGGTTTACCGGAGTGCTGAGTTCCTTGGACAGATCACAGACTTCTTGTTGCTACACTTAAGCTTTATGTCTAGTCCAGAAGAATCTCAGGAGGTAATTATACTGTGTTTTTATCTTGAGAAACAGAAAAACTTGACATGTGCCCATGAGTATGCAGTTACAGTCTCAAGGGGTTTGATGTGCTCGGTGCCCTCGAGGACCCTGTAGAACTGTGGGATACCTTCAAACGTAAAACTCTACAGGCTGCCAAGGAGTGTATTGGGAGCGCCCGAGGTCAATGCGTGGTTTTGTCTCGACGGAGACGCTGGAGAAAATCGAGGAGAGTCGCACTGCCAGGCTGGCTGGGAACCAGGACCAGCACAGGGCTCTGTCACGCCGGACAAAAACCCCTCCTGGGGAAAGACAAGGATAGGTATGCCCAGGAGTCTCGCTGAGGATGTCGAGGGTCATTTGAACGCTAATGACCTCTGACCCGCCTACCGAGCCCTGAACCACTGA
Source organism: Chionoecetes opilio (assembly GCA_016584305.1). Taxonomy (NCBI): domain Eukaryota; kingdom Metazoa; phylum Arthropoda; class Malacostraca; order Decapoda; family Majidae; genus Chionoecetes; species Chionoecetes opilio. The sequence goes on along the minus strand of JACEEZ010014643.1, from coordinate 16,776 downwards.
ATCAACCCACATTTATTCTTCTTTCTACATTATCAGCTCACTTCCATCTCTTTTTCTGATTTTTTAAAATCTTTATTGTTTTTTTTTCTTCTCTTTTTTTTTCCTCTTTTCTCTTTCTCTTTCTCGTGTTTTTTTTTTATCCATTTATAAACATCACTATTGTCTGAACTAATTAAAACTGCGCCGAAATGTTCCCTGCTCTGGTTGGTCAAAATGTAATCTCCATCCCTCCCATTGCCCTCATGTTACCCACAATCCCTCTTGGTGCGGCGCTCAGCATTAGGCCCGGCTGTCATCAGAGTGGTGCCGTGCTTATGCCTGCTGCGTCTGCTACTCTCAACAGTGCGGCGGGGGGGACATTGTGACAATCTGCCACGTTTAGGGTAAATAGCGAGAAATTTGGGGTTATGTAGCGCGATTAGCGGAACAATTGGGTGGCTTTAGTGGGCGTGGGTGGGTAGGTGGGCTTTTTGATGGGAGGGTGGGAGGGTTCATCTAAATGAAGGCCGGATGAAACCGTGGCTGTCCAGGGTTTAGCGCTGACGGTGCAATGATGGCTTTATGGGAAATAAACAATATTTGTTTTGCTATTTGTGTGTTTTTTTTTTTTTTTGCATGATTATATGTGTGTGTGTGTGTGTGCGCGTTTGCGTGTGCGAGTGCGTGTGCGTGTGCGTGCGTGTGTGTGTGTGTGGGGTGTGTCTGTGTGTGTCTGTGTGTGTGTGTTGTTATGCCTGACAATATGGCACAGTTTTTTTCACATTTATGGGGGTAGAGACAATATATGTTTTTTTACATGTAGCTACTGCATTTTTGTTTGTTTGTTCCGGTAGAGGAGAGATACATTTTACTATTGGTATTTGTCGTCTTTTTTTGTGTGTGTGTATGTGCGTGTGCGTGTGCGTGTGCGTGTGCGTGTGTGTGTGTGTAATAGTAAATTTAGTAATAGTAAATTTATTGCCATTACTGTTACATCTATAAATTATATAAACAAACATATATATACCATGTCTATTAACGGCATGGTCTGTCGAGCCAAGACTCTTTGACAGACGGAAATGTCTAATCTAAATTTGCAGTACACAGGCAACATTATTTTCTAAGAAATTATTTTGAATAGATTATGCAATCAAACTTTCCAATACAGTAAATAAGATTCCAATTATGTAAAAACAAGCACCAAATCTCCAACACATGCATTCTTACAAGCGTTAACATATAGAACATCCACACTGACTTGCGTATTGACAACACTTACATCGTTCGCCTAACATCCTGTATTCTGACAGGTAAACAAATAACTTTATTTTCTTTTTAAATTGAAATAAAATACATTTAAATATTAATGTTTTTACATCAGTAGGAAAGGAATTCCACAGCTGAGGACCGTCACATACCACACTCGTGTTGTATGATGGCTGTTCGAAATTGTGGACTCACTAGATTTATATTATACCCCTCGAGTTATGAGAACTTTCAATAAATTTGAAAAGTTTGTTACCTGTATAGATTCATATTTTTTTTATATAAGCAACAATACAATATATATTTTAATGAATTTGAAATTTAATATATTTACTAGGAATAATTACGGCTGGTAGAATCAAATTTATCCATGAATAGAATAGAGCTGATAATCTTATTTTGGGCTACTAATAATTTTTCAAAAATGATGGCCATGTACACAACCCCATATGGAGACACAGTAGATCAGGTGAGGGTAACATAAAGTGTAATAAATACTGACCATACTCTCTGTTGTTTAGTTGATGGCAGACTCTATATAGGATGCCACATATTTTTGATAGCTTTGTACATACCTCATTAATTAATGGCTCCAATTTAATTTTCATCGATAATTACACCCAAAAACTTTGTATGAGAGACACATTGTATTGGTTTACCTTCTAATAATATTGGGGCATGACATTTTTTATTGAACGATTTTGAAACAGTATATAATTGGTTTTTGTATCTTTGAGATTTAATTTGTTTGCCTGTATCCACTTATTTATCAACAACAATTCAATTTTGTAAATTAAGGTGTAAGGAGTTCAGGTTACTATCAGCTAATAGGAGATTTGTATCGTCAGCATATATAGCACATTTAAATTTTGAGCTAGCATTGACTATATCATTTATATAGATAAGAAAAAGTATATTCCCTAAAATAGATCCCTGAGGTACACCCTTTAAATATAGATTTTGAAAGAGAATAAGTGGAATTACAAAAACACTGTGACCTGTTTACTAAGATAGCTGTTAAACAGTTGGTGAGGCACACCTTTATCCCTATGTTTTCTAATTTGTCGATAAGTATCTGGTGATCTAAAGATCAAAGGCTTTTGATAAACCTATAAATATTCCTGCAACATAATATTTACCTTCTAAGTTATGGTATACTTCACTGACAAACTGTAAAATTGCTGTTTCTGTAGAGCGGTTTGATCTGAAGCCATGTTGAGAGTCAGATAATAAGCTGTTTCCCTCCAAGTACTTAATAAGGCGAGTAGAAATTGCCTTTTCAAATATTTTGCTAAAAGCAGGAAGGATTGAGATGGGACGATAGTTTTTGATGTCATTCTTGTTTCCCTGATTTATGTAATGGTATTACCTTGGCCTTTTTTAATTGATCTGGAAATGTACCCGTTTTTTAAGGAAAAATTAATTATGTGTGTCAATGAACGAGAATAGAGGAGGCAGTGAGCTTTAAAAGTTTAGGTGAAATGTTTTCACAACCAGCTGCGTCAGACTTAATGGCTGTTAGGTACTTCTCAGTCTCCGTTGCCCTCTACTGGAGTCAAATACATAGAAAAGGCTGGAGATGCATATATATTGTTTATGTGAGTATTATCTAATGCATTAGTTGGTTAAGGAATCTCCGAACCGCAAGAAGCTTTCATTAATTTTATCGGCAGTGTTTATTACATGGGGGTTTTAATTCAATTAAGTTATTTGATGTAGTTGAACTTCTGCCAAGAATTTTATTAATAGACTGCCAGTGTGCTTTGGGATTACCTTGAGTTTTGCTTTAATTGTTCTTTATGATTTTGGTTTTTCGCAGCTCTTAAAACAGATGTTAATTTATTTCTATAGATTCGATAGGTTTCTCGAAAAGTTATTGGCCATTTGTGAGCTAATCTCTCTAACCTGTGCTTTTCTTTGATGCTTTTCTTCAAGGCAGGAGTGATGTATGGTGTTTTTGATGACATTTAGGTTTTACGCGAATTTGCTTCATTGGGAAATGTTTCTGGAAAATATTATTAAAATATTGGAAAAAAATATTATACGATGCATTAGGACACACAGATTCTGATAACAGTTGACCAATCCAGCTGGGCAACCTCATTACTGAAGTCTTCAAGGGCAGCATTAGTTAGGCATCTTTTATGAATAAACTGTGGAGAATTTTTTGTCAAATCTTGAAGCCTGATTTGTGAAACTACAGGAAAATGGTCTGTTGTATCATTGTGTATTATATAACTGTTTGTGTTCATCTCACACCTGTGTCGACCAGATATGGTCAATGAGTGTGGCTATTGTGGTCTGTGACTCGAGTAGGCTTAGTGGTTAAGGGGAATAGAGGAAAGAGTACATTATATTAATGAATAACGATAGTGAATTATTAATGAATAATGTAAAGACAGAACTGTTGTAGTATGCTTCATAAGTCCAGGTAAAAAATCCCCTATTATATGAATGCCAAGATATTTAATGTTATTTGCTAATGATAATAGTTCAGTTAATTTGTCAAGGAAAATATTTACATTACCACTTGGAGGTCTTATATACACACACATAACTAAGAAGTCTTATCCATTACCTTAACACACCTTTCACGCACGGTGACCGATCGCGTCAAAACGGGCCCGTCTGCAATCTGAGCTTTTGACGCGAATTGCGTCCAAAAACAGTAAAAATTCGCACAAAATAAAGTATTTATCAGAATTGCGTCAGCATTTTCTGCGTAAAGATCCGACCTAGACCTATAAAATAAACTAATTGTCACTCTCTCGTGTGAGTGGATGTGAAATGATAAGGGTTTGTGTTTCAGTTTCCACTCAGCAGGCAGCTGTGCTCGCGTTTTTGTCGTCCCTTAAAATGTGTTCCCAGCTGGCCATAATGGTCCATATGAAAATTATAATGGTAGCGTTGGAATCCTCATAAAAATACGCTTTTATTGGCATATAAACCATAAAAAGTTTGACTCGGGAAGTTTTCGAGCTACGAAGTGGTGAACGTAAGTATTTCTTATTTCTCGTTATTTAATATTTTTTCGGAGTCGGATAAATTCCCTATTTATTTGCATTTCTTGTATTTTTTTTTCATAAGGCAGAATAATCTCTTGTAAAACCAATGATATATATAATGCCAGGAAAAAAGAATACACGTTGGTGAAATTGATAACCTAAAAAATATTATTCGCCGCACAGTCTGTCCATTTCGCGGGCCCTTAGGAGCATAGACGGATGTTGCAGTGGACGGAATACTTATTAAACTTTTCGTGCGTGATAGGGTTAACGTCATACTTAAGCATTCTAGGAAGATTAAGCATGAAAATCTAAACACAATGAGAACATATAGGATTAGTGACATATAATGCTACACCACCTCTACATCTCACGACAATTAGTGTGAAGGTTATATCCCGCATCTGTACACTGAGCAAGATCAGAATCAAGTCTCGTTTCGGAAAAACCAATAACATCAAACCTCAAACTGAATGAGACAAGACTGAATCTGAAAGAACTGGATATTTGAGGGAACAAAACGTGTATTCAGACTACGTATTGTAAAGTTAACATCACTACTTTGTGTAGAAACGAGTCAAGAAATATATATTTAGACTTTGAAACATTTAAAAGTCTTGTTTGTATATAGAAATTATTTACGTCCCAACTCATTGTTGTATATATCATCTAAAACAGTAAAGGGATCAAAGTTTAACTTATCAATAAGATCATTAGAATTGAAGGATCTGCTTAAACCGTCAGAGTTTAAAATATTTAATAAATTTGCACAAACAATATAAACAAAGGGTAATTCGTCAAAGTACATAATACAACCCAAAAAACTTCACGTAGAGTTACTCACTGCTGAAGCATTCACATGCTTCTTTTCTTATTTCGATCTCGTAGTTGTCGCTGAGAATGGTCTGAAACCTCACTTGAACTTTCCTGTCTGCTGTTTACACCTTGCATGGCAAGGACTTTCATCACCGCCCCCCACAGCGCCGGGTTCAACAGCACTCCCCCCTTGGAAGCCATGGTTTCCCCCCAGCGATACGAATACCACCGGAGGGGGAGTGACCATTAGCACCGGGAGCTGGCTTGCTACTGGAAGTCGCGCCTCCAGCCGCCGCACGCGATGTTACACCACCAGCGCCACCACTGGAAAGTCGCTGGGCAGCGCTGTTGGGGGTCGTTTGGGCAATCTCTCCTTTATGATGAGCTTTGTGAACTTGAAAAAAGCGATTTTTCCTTCCTGTCTTTCTTGCTTCAGTTTAGGTAGTTGACTGGTTCTGTCATCCAGAATCACAGGCTTGTGATGCTGCCAAAAACAAATGCTGCCACAGGGCTTCATTGATGAAAAATGCCAGATCCCTTCAATTTCCTGGCATTCCGGAGAAGTGCTTCACGATCAGCAAACTTTTCGAATCCTGCCACATTGTTCGAGGACGTGAGGCAGAGATCGGTCCAACACGATGACCACGTTCAAGTTCATAGATGGAAGTTGTAGGGTTTTTCTTCAAATATTTTTTTCACCGTGTTACAGTTTGCTCCACGTTTTCTCCAGCAGAAAGTTCATGAACTCCACAGAAGCGTAGATTAAGGCGACGACTGTAGTCCCTTTTTGGTAGTTGATTCGTTGTTCCTATCGTCAGCTCGAGACTTGTAGCCATCAATTATGGTTCTGTTTTCATGATCAGATTTTTGCACAGCTTTAATTTCCATTTCAGGTTAAGAACTTCTGCTTGAGTAAACTCCAGGCCTTTTTGTTAGTTCGCTTTTCCGTTGATTCCAATGAAGCTATTTTTGATTTCATCTGATCAGTGACGATGTCCATGGCAGCTCGAAACGCTCGTTCTTGCGAATTCAAAGCACTTTAAGCGTGTCTTTGGGTCCATGGTTTGAACAACCGGGAGCTGGAGCTGGAACGTGTTGCCTGTACTGCTGTTAACAACCAAGTCTGTGTGTTGTGCGTGTGCGTGTGCGTGTGCGTGTGCGTGTGCGTGTGCGTGTACATGTGCGTGTGCGTGTCGCCCGACTAAAACTGATCAAATCTAGGCAATTAAATGAAGTATAATAAAAAAAATGTTTAAAACGAAAATATAAAGATTGATAATCCGTTAAGCGACGCCAAAATTATACACGTTTATTCAAATTTTCACGAAAAAAAATTAATGAAACGTTCAACGTACAATGGGCGTTCAACTCAACATACTTTTCTCAATTTTTTACAGCACGTAGGAAAAATACAATGTAAGTACAACAAAACATTATCACCCTTAAAAACAGGAGACTTAGGCGAAAATGAAGTACTTGAAAAAATTCTTCACCCCTATATTCTGAAATTACGCACGAGACCATAGTTTTACTGTTATTTTTAGATTAAGTTCATCTTTTGAAATATTTTTTCAATATTTTTCATTCTTCCCCTTCCATCTCGTTCTCCTCTTACCTCCCCTCTCTTCCTCTCTCTCTCTATTTATCTATCTCTCTCTCTTTCTCTCTCTCTCTTTTTATTCCTGTTTTTAATTTCTTTCTCCCTCTTCCTTCCTGAAATCCTCTCCCCTCTGTGTCTCTCCTTCCTTAATCTTTTCAATTTACTTTCCTCTTCTTTCCTTTTTTCTCTCTCCTCTCCTCTATTTTCCTCTTCTCTTCTGTCCTCCCTCCCACAATTCATTTATTTTTTCCTTCAGTTTTTGCTTTGTATTTCTTTTGCCTCCACTTCCTGCCTCTTCCTCCTCCTCCTCCTCCTGCTCCTCTTCCTTGTCCTCTCTCTCCTGCCACTCTCTATTATATGAACAATACCACTAGGCAGGGGCAACACATTTTTTTTTCTCTCTCTCTCTCTCTCTCTCTTCTCCTCTCTCTCTCTCTCGCTCTCTCTCTCTCTCTCTTTGCTCTCTCTCTCTCTCTCTCTCTCTCCTCTCTCCTCTCTCTCTCTCTCTTCCTCTCTCTTCTTCTCTCCTCTCTCTCTCTCTCTCTCCTCTCTCTCTCGCTGTCTCTCTCTCTTTCTCCTGTTTGAGAGAGAAAAAGAGAGTGCCTTATTTGAGTATTGTTAGATCCGTGTGTGTGATATAGTGATATGGGTCTGTCTGTGGTGGTGGTGAAGGGATGGTGGTTGTGGTAGTAATAGTTGTGGCGGTGGTCATCTCTGCTATTGCTCAAAAGCAAGATTGAAGTGCCTACCTGCCCGTCTTCCTCCTTGATAACTATTAGAGAGAGAGAGAGAGAGAGAGAGAGAGAGAGAGAGAGAGAGATGAGGAGAGGAGTGGAGAGAGAGAGAGAGAGAGAGAGAGAGAGAAAAAGGATACCACCCACTACCAGATTTGTGCCTCGATACACTCACACACACATGCTTTGATGAGATGAACCTTGAGGGAATTAGGAGGGTGAGGTTGTGCAGGGCCACTACAGGACAGAGAGAGGAGAGAGAAAGGAGAGAGAGAGAAAAGAGAGAGAGAGAGGGGAGATAAAGGGAAAGAAAGCAGGAGAGTAGGGAGATAGGAGGAGGGGAGTGCAAAGGAGAGAGAGAGAAGAGAGAGAGAGAGAGAGAGAGACGAGAAGAGAGAGACGACAGAGGACGACAGAGGACAGAGAGACAGGAGAGAAGAGAGAGGAGAGAGAGAGAGAGAGAGAGAGAGAGAGAGAGAGAGAGAGAGAGAGAGGAAGAGAGAAAAAGAGATAGAGAGAGAGAGAGAGAGAAGAGAGTGATTGCATACACATAAACAAACTTTCAGAGTACCAACTACGACTGTCTGGAGCCTGTCTTGTTCCTGCTTTGTTTTTGTTTGTTTATTGTTATGGTTAGGGAAAGGTAATTCATTATAAACTAGAGATCTACTTTATATCTACCCTTCCCATCTACTCCATCTACCTTCTATCCTTTTTATCTACCTTTCCAATCTTCTATCTACACTTCCGACTATTTCTCCACTTTTACATTTGTTTTAAATTTGTTCTGCATCCACCCTTCCTCCCTTCCATCTACCTTCCATCTATCATTCCAATCTACCCTGCCATTCCCTTCATTCTTCCATCCATCCTTCTTTTTCCCCCTCTAACTCCACTCAACCCTTCCACAATATTGCATCCAAACTTGAAGAAATAGGAAAATAATATTTTTAAAAGGGAAAGACACTTGTTTCAAAAACCTCCGAAAAAATTAGGGTAAGAAAAACTTCTCATCAGAAAGACAAGAGAGAGAGAAAGGAAAGTGGAAATGTTTGTGGAAGGAAATAGGAGAGCAAAGGAGGGGTGAGAGACTGGGTTGATAGAGAAAAAGAGAAAGAGAGAGAGTGTTATCTATCAAAATTAAAAAAATGCTTTAAAGATGCCCATCCTTTCTTCCTCCTCCTCCTCCTCTCCTCCTTTAAGCTGCCTCGTGTTAACTGAAATAATAATTCCGCTGATAACGAAGGTATGCGTTTGCTAAATTGGTAAATGAATTATTTATTACATCAGGTTGTACAAGAACCTACAATTGAAAATAGTATTTTGGATTTAGTTTTCACTTCCGACACTGATTATATTGATTACTGCGCCATAGGTGAACATTTAGCAACAGTGATACCTAGATAATCAGATGCGGCTTAAATATCAACGTAGACATCACATAAAATCAGTTACTAGTTTCCCAATTATAATAAAGCGGGTTCGGCGAAGAGCAGCAGGGTATTAAGTAAGTTGATTGGTTTGATATATTTAATGAAATAACGACGAAACCTGTGTATTTTATTCGTAAAAAATTATTCAATCGGTTATTGAGAAATATGTTCCCTTGGTAAGAAAACGTGTGAATAACAAAAACAGACACTGTTGGATGACTAATGAGATTGAACTAATCATCAGTAGTAAGCAACAAGCGTATAAAGTTTACAAGGGATCTGATGCGGACTGCAATTTTATATATTACAATGATTTAAAATGTTGTTGTGATCGAGGGTGTGATTAGGTCTAAAAAACGCAGGTATGAGAAAAAATTGCAAGGGAATCTAAATCGAACCCAAAAAGGTTTTTTTCAATACGTGCGAAGCAAGAAAAACCTTTAAAAATGCATTGGGCCACTGAAAGATATGAATAACATCTTAGTAAACGATAATAAAAGTATGGCATCCGTACTCAATGATTACTTTAATGCAGGTTTTTGTATTACAGAAGAAGAAGCTCCATTACCAGAAACAGTTAGCATGTTTGCGGGACCTGCAAGTGAGAGATTGGTAATAGGAGATATAATGGTAAACGAAATATCAAATTATTTGCAGATACTTGACACAGCAAAATCCGTGGGGGTGGACGAAATCTCGCCTAAATTACTTGGCGAATGTTACTGTCAACTTTTGCTCCCATTGAAGATTATTTTCAACAAATCGCTAATAGACAAAAACGTTCCAAGTACGTATGTGGAAGTTAGCTAATGTTACACCGATATTCAAGAAAGGGAGTAAGAGCCTCGCTAATAATTATCGACCCATTAGTCTAAATAACTCTAATTTCTGTGATTGTTAAAGGATTTTTTAGAAAATATTGCGAGATAAAATAGCGTCCTATCTTGAAGGAAAATAACTTAATACTAAACTCGCAGCATGGTTTTTGAAATAAGAGATCTTGCTTAACTAACTTACTCATTTTTTTCAATGTCATTTATTCAAACTGGGACGCTAAATTCCCTCGGCTATCATATACCTTGATTTTCAGAAAGCTTTCGATACAGTTCCTCATAAGCGGTTATTGACTAGGTTAAGAGCTCATGCATGGATTAGGAGAGCAGTTACGTATGTTCATGGATTGGCGATTGGCTTTCAAACCGCAAGCAACGTGCATTAATCAATTGGCGAGGCATCAGGTTGGTTAGATTTACTAGTGGGGTGCCTCAGGCTCGGTCTTGGGTCCAGCTTTTTTCCTGATATATATCAACGATCTAGATTCTAGACTGCGAACTTGTATCTAAAATATCCAAATTTCCTGATGACAACCCAAATTAGGTGGTAAAGCATTTACTGTACTAAATAAAACTGTGAACTCATACAACATGATTTAGATAAACTATCGGATTGGAACGATGAATAGTTATTAAAATTTTATTCCGATAAATGTAAAGTAATGCATGTAAGTAACGATAACCTTAAATATAACTATCAAATGCAAAATAAGTCGGTAACTGAAGTACAGCATGAAAATTATTTAGGTGTCACCACTAGTAATGATCTTAAAACGAGTACACGCTTAGCTGCGAGTAAAAAGGGAAACGTGATGCTGGGCTTCAATACACGCAACTTTGAGCACAAATCCCCTACAGTAATGACACGATTATACACGTCCTTGGTTAAGCCGTACTTAACATATGCCGTTCAATTATGGTTGCCTTGTTGCGTGAAAGATCAAACCAAATTGGAATCAGTTCAAAGAAGAGCAACCAAACTGATTCCATCTCTGCGAAATTCATCTTGTGAAGAGAGACTGCGGAAACTTAATATGTTTTCCTTAATGATGTCAGAATAAGTGTGATTGAAAGAAACTTTTAAGAGCTTTAAATGATTTGATGTCACTAATCAAGAGAACTTATTCGAGCTTTCTCCTCACGTGACAACATTAAAACAATGGGTTAAAGCTGAATGGAGAACGTTTCATCACAGGTCTCCGTATAAAGTATTTTAATGTTAGAGTTTTGAATTGGTGGAACAAATTCGCAGCAAATGTTGTCGAATCCAGAACAATAACTTTATTTTAAAACAGACTGGACGCGTACTGTAAAGTTAATGGGCTTTGATAGGACATGGTATCCTTTTCCAACTGTTCTCTTACATGTAGTTGATAGTTACTAGTATGTAGCTCAGCAGATTCCCTCGTTATAATCCAATAGGTCCCCTGGTATCTGTTCTTCCTATGTATTCCTCCTCTTCCTCCTCTTCTTCCTCCATTCTCTGATGTTACTAGTGGGGTGCCTCAGGGCTCGGCCTTGGGTCCTACTCTTTTTCTGATATATTTCAATGATCTGGACTGCGGACTTGTATCTAAAATATCGAAATTTGCTGATGACACCAAATTAGGCGGTAAAGCATATACTAGAGAAAACTGCAAACTCATACAACGTGATCTCATAAACTATCAGATTGGAGTGATAAATGGCTATTAAAAATTTAAAATTTCCGATATATGTAAAGTAATGCATATAGGCAACGATAAACTTAAATATAACTATCAAATGCAAAGTAATTCGTTAACTGAAGTACAGCAGGAAAAGGATTTAGGTGTCATCATTAGTAATGATCTTAAAACCAGTACGCATTGCCTAGCTGCCAGTAAAAAGGCGAATATGATTTTGGGGCTTCATTAAACGCAACTTTGAACATAAACTCCGAAAGAAATGACACGAGTATACACTTCTTTGGTTAGGGTGCACTTAGAATATGCCGTTCAAATCTGGTCGCATTGCTTCGTAAAAGATCAAGCCAAATTGGAATCAGTCAAAGAAGAGAAACCAAACTAATACCATCTCTGCAAATTTCATCTTATGAAGAGAGACTGCGGAAACCTAATATGTTTCCTTAAATGAGTCAAATAAGTGTGACTTGAAAGAAACTTTTAAGAGCTTTAGAGGATTTGATGTCACTAATCAGAGAACTTATTCGAGCTTTCTCCTCACTTGAACATTAAACAAGGGGTTTAAAGCTAAATGGGAACTTTATACTATAATTCCGTCTATCCATATATATCTATATGGGTGTGGACAGGTTTTCCCCCCCAACACTAACACTAAGGAAGCAAAATAAAAAAAAACACGTGGTCAAAAAGCACTCCCGGAAGCAAAATAAAATAAATGTAGATATGGAAACGGGGCCTTACGAGTGTAGCTCCGGCCTGTAAATTACAATTTTTGGTAAATACACACACACACACACACACACACACACACACACACACACACACACACACACACACACACACACCACACACAAAAAGGGTACTCCGTATGTAGTGGTTAAACCGCTCGGTCAAAAACCGAGAAGTCCCGGGTTTGCCCCCGGGGCGGAGCGGAAACATAGGGGCAGTTTCCTAAAATCCCAGCCCCTGTCCACCCAGCAGTGAATGGATCCGGGGTTTCACCCGGGGGGTTTTTGTGACCCCCCTCCCGGGTGGTGGCTTCGGCCAACACTATCCACTAAGGATGTTTGATACAAATGTTGATATGGAGACGGGGCCTCGAGCTTTGCTCTGGCCCTGTAAAATAAAACTGATAATACAACTAGATGAATACACACACACACACACATCACGTTATGGTGCCCCCACACTGGCAACCATTTGCCCTACAGAAAAGTTAAAAACCCTGGGGGGAAACACAATGCCGACTTTTGGGAGCCCATGTCTATTGGGTTTACGCCGTATAACAAAAATTTTTTTTTCAATTTTGGCAGCCAATTTCCTATGTAAAATGGAATTCTAAGACGATTTTATCTAATTCCATTCTTGCATTTGAGCAATTCTTACTATGAAAAATCGCACTTTTATATTGCACCCTTATCGAATAATGCTTAAATGAGTATGCAGTGTCCGGTTGGTCCTGTGTATTGCATCATGCACCCAATATGAGTTCCAAATGACTAGGGTGGTAAGCTCTTTCTGATCAGTTGGTTCATCAGGCACTACATCACAGTGTCACAGCCTTTTTCATTGGCCTAGAACGTGTCCATCATGTCCTTCTTAGACCTGAAGCAGGGCATGGTCTCCCGGTGGTGGGCCCCAGCCCGGATGAACCAGTCTCGGCCTGCTGCCCCACCACTTCTGCGCAGCCCCTGTCACCTGCTTCACGACTTTTTTCGGTGCTCTGAGTGTGGATAGAGACCTCCGAACCTCGTACGGCTTTACCCGGATCTCCTGGATCTGATCCCCGGGCAGTGAACAGGTGAAGCCGGCTCGTGCACCTGCCAGGCTGCCAGCTGATCAGTGTCTGCAAGCTGGTGGCTGACAAGTTCAGCTTGGGGGTGATGCGAGGTCTTACCACGGTGTCCCCATACTCCTCGCCAGCCCTCAGCTTCAAAATCTGGGTCACGGCGAACCTGCGGTCGTCCTCCCCTCTGACTCGCCATCAGCGAGAGGAGGGCACATTCTGAGTGTGCGATCCATGCTCCTGTCCGCACGTAAAGGTCACAGCTGTTTGGACCTTCTTGGGGTGCGACCTCATCACTCTGACTGCGTGAGGATGTGCTTGGGGCCCGTCCTCTAGTCTGTGGTGAACCTTGATGTCGTAGTAGAGTTTGAAGTACACCTGCAGGCAGTACTTGACTAGGATTTCCAGGGTGTTCAGTTTTTTGCCAGTCGTTTATGCTTTTTGGTCCACATGTACACGAGCGACTGGCTGTGGTGAGCCATCTGGAGTGGGACACCTTCCACCACTTGATTTTCCAGCAGCTCTGACGGGAGAAAAGCCCCGCTTTACAGCCTGGACCCAGCTGGTAGAGACCTTCTGGTCAGTGGAATGTTGCCAGGATATACTCCGGTATCTCCGATTATTCACAGAGGGAAACTCACCTTGGAATTGGAGGTTGAATCAATGGTCCAGTAATTCATGTTTCTTTTAATCTTTAACGTTGGAATGTTAATCAGTGGTTTCGTGAGGGTGTGGGAGACGCCAGGTAATTGAGGTAGTATTATTGTGTTATCTAAAAAATATACATTTTGACGAATATACAGGAGTCCCTGTTAACAAAAGTCTATACCCTAGCACAGGCAGTCGCCCTCCCCCCGTCCCGTTGTCGAGGGCCGGTGAGCCACCGCTGCCTCTCTCAAGCATGTTGAAAAAACTACTCGTTTATTCTATCATACTATCGTGCTCCCTTACTAAATATATAGCACAGTAAATAATAAAGTTCACCATAGAATAAACTGATAATATAACTACTCTATATATATATCTATTATTTTTCCATCTATTTATAAGAGATGCAAATAAGCTACATGACATCTCTCTCCTAACCCCGTCGGCCCCTCCATCTCGCTGACTCCGCAGCTTGGGTGAGGCCGGCCACAACGTGCCCACCCCACAGTCACGCCTCTACCCCTTACATATGCCATAACAGCGGTCAGGCCGGGGATTATTTTTCTTTTCCCTCGCCTACCTACGATGTCCGGCCGCCCTCCTGCGCCGCCCACCCTCCTGCGGCGTCCATGCAGCCGCCACTCCCATAGCCGCCCATGATGCTGGCCGTCCTTGATGATGGACGCCCCACCTATTATATATTGGGGGCATGCCGTGTCATTCTTTACCTCCCCGTGATTTCCCTTCTAGTTTATTGTAATGTGGTATTGTTTATATGTTGATATCTGGTAGCCGCCGACTTTTCGCACGGCGTCATGTTTTTGCGGGGCCACCCAGCTGCCCTCTGACCCCTCTCACTTGCCACGGCTCTCCCGAGCTGGCCGGCCCTTTTGTTTTGGCTTCTTCTACCAATCCATTTGTACATTAATATACCTGTACAAATAAATAAATACACTTCAAAAAATGTGTACATATCCCTGCATCATCATCAACACAATTTGGAAAGGGAGGTTACTTATCACTCACCAGGCGCTCCCCAAACCCACCCGCCCACGTGGCGTCCCTTCATCCACTAAAACCCTTGGGAGTGGTAAGGACCTGGTGAGCTGATTCCTTCTCCTGTATGACTCCTCTGGACTCTACGTGGCTTCCTGACGTGCAAACGCAGCTGCCCTTTCAACGGATGTCCCTGGCCACTGCGTCTTCCCATGGGATGTCACGACTTCTCGGTACGTCCATCCTGATTGCTTGACCACGTCGCCCTCCTTCATCGCCTGTGCTGTTCACTTTGGTTTACTCCTGCCGATTCGCCGCCTGATGCCGCCCATGCTGTCTACTTCGATGTTGCTTCCTGCTGTGGCGCCCCGTCTCTTGGGACTGGTTCGTCTTTCTGCGCCTGTGTCAGCTGTTCGAGCCTCGACACCCCACGCCCACGTCATTGCGCCAGCAAGTCAACTCACGTCCTTCGTTAGCGTTTGATATTTTCACTTTGGGGGTTGAAAAAATCTCGTTTTTTGTTTTGCATGTGCATTGAAAAGCTTTAATTGCCTTAATTTTGCTTATGTATGTGCCTTATTAGTGTTCTGTGTTTCTTAATGCGTTCATTTTGGATTCTTGGACACTTGAAAGAGCCTTCTTAGTGTTCACAGTTTCGTAACGCGTTAATTTTAGCCTCTGGACACTTATGAGAGCTTTTACCGTGCGTATATATTTATCTTTTTTATCCCCCGCCACTGACAATATGACGGTTTCTGTTTCCCCCGCCTGCCAGCTTTCCCCATTCCCCACCCACCCCTTCTCTCTGTATCGGTCTGCATGGTCGCCACCCTCGCCAAACCCCCATCCCCTCACCCCCACCATGCTGCCCCCTCGACCCTGGGTCACGGGTTACATGTCATTTGGTACTTAAGCGATTGGTACTGAGGTCAAGTGAGCATTAGTTCACTTCGTCCACGCGCCATATGGGACACAGGTTAATGAGGCCTCAAACCGTCTAGCCACGAGTCAAATCGGACCCAAATCGAAATGACCATAGAGTCAGATAGGACCCAAAACCGGAGAGAGAGAGAGAAGAGAGAGAGAGAGAGAGAGAGAGAGAGAGAGAGAGAGAAGAGAGAGAGAGAGAGAGAGAGAGAGAGAGAAGGGGAGAAGAGAGAGAGAAGAGAGATAAGAGGGAGAGAGAGAGAGAGAGAGAGAGGAGGGGAGAGAGAGAGAAGAGAAGAGAAGAGAGAGAGAAAAAAAAAATATATATAAAAGCCGCAAAGCAGCCCTCCGGGCGGACTTTTGGCTGCTCCTGCGGGGGGTATTGGTGAGCCTTCGGCCACCACCTGTGTTTTGGTGGGCCGGTGGTTTTGGCCCACCAAAACGACTCTCCAGTAGCCCCTTTTTAAAATTTTCCCGAAACATGGATGTAGAAATGTATGTATTTCCCCCACCATTCACTCACCCATTACCCATCCCCCCCCACCCATTCACTCACCCATTACCCATCACCCCCCACCCATTCACTCACCCATTACCCATCACCACACACCATTCACTCACCCATTACCATCACCCCCCACCTATTCCCCCACCCATCACCCATCCCCCTAACCCCTCACCAACCCATTCACTCACCCATCACCCCACACCCATTATCCATCACCCCACCCATTCACTCACCCATTACCCATCACCCTACATCAAGGGTTTCCTCAATTCTCGCAACCACTTTTTTTTTTCAATTCTCGCTAATAGGCTGTTAAAAAAAAAAAAAAGTGATCGGATCATCTCATAAGTGGCTTAAAACCTTCCCTGGGCGACCTGGTTCCAAAAATGTGCCATATGATGGGAATGGGCCACGGGGGCGGAACCTATACCACACCACACACACACACACACACACACACACACACAACAGACAGACAGACAGACGACACACTTTCGCTTATATTATTTTGCGGACTTTTTAGCTAGCTCCTGCGGATTGGGTTATTTGGGGGGGCCTTCGGCCCCCCCCAAAATTAACCC
>JACEEZ010014641.1:0-16644 GCA_016584305.1 Chionoecetes opilio | reverse complement strand
TAGTTTTAATTAACAAACCTAACCTTAAAGGTTTTAAGAAACCTAACCTAACCTTAACGGCTTTAATTAACCACCTAACCTTAAAGGTTTAATTTAAAACTAACAACTTAAAGTTTTAATGAACCTAATCTAATTTTGTAGGTTTTAATGAAACCAAACCTAACCTTAAAAGGTTTTAATGAAAACCTAACCCTAAACCTTAAAGGTTTTAATGAAACCTAACCTAACCTTAAAGGTTTTAATGAAACCTAATCTAACCTTATAGGTTTTAATTAAACCTAACCTACCTTAAAGGTTTTAATGAAACCTAACTAAACCTTATAGGTTTTAATGAAAACTCAACCTAACCTTATAGGTTTTAATTAAACTAACCTAACATATAGGTTTTAATTAAACCTAACCTTAAAGGTTTTAATTAAACTAAACCTAACTGTAACCACAAAATATTTTTTTTTTTTTTTTTTTTTTGCGCAAAATAAAGCTATCTCCATTACAAAAAACACCGCTTATTAGGAAGCCCCATGATAATTTGTATCAAAACCGCACTCGGGTCTGTATGCATTTTGCTCATCAAAACACAGATCACCGTGTAATAGTTTCTTTAAGGAGCTCAGTGAAATCTGCTCAGTGAGCAGCTGCTCACTGAACAGAAAAGTGCCCGTGTAATAGCGCCTTTACTAGCGTGTGTGCCTTGGCTGTGGCTAACTAGCGTGTGTGCCTTGGCTGTGGCTAACTAGCGTGTGTGCCTTGGCTGTTGGCTAACTAGCGTGTGTGTCCTTGGCTGTGGCAACTAGCGTGTGTGCCTTGGCTGTGGCTAACTAGCGTGGAACTTTGGGGGGTTTTTGGCTGTGGCTAACTAGCGTGGGAACATTGGGGGTTTTGGCTGTGGCTAACTAGCGTGGGAACATTGGGGTTTTTGGCTGTGGCTAACTAGGTGGGAACATTGGTAGTTTTGGCTGTGGCTAACTAGCGTGGGAACATTGGGGGTTTTGGCTGTGGCTAACTAGCGTGGGAACATTGGGGGTTTGGGCTGTGGCTAACTAGCGGGGAACTTGGGGGTTTGGGCTGTGGCTAACTAGCGTGGGAACATTGGGGTTTGGGCTGTGGCAAAACTAGCGTGGGAACATTGGTGGTTTTGGCTGTGGCTAACTAGCGTGGGAACATTGGGGGTTTGGGCTGTGGCTAACTAGCGTGTGTGCCTTGGCTGTGGCTAACTAGCGTGGGAACATTGGGGGTTTTGGCTGTGGCTAACTAGCGTGGGAACAGGGGGGTTTTGGCTGTGGCTAACTAGCGTGGGAACATGGGGGTTTGGGCTGTGGCTAACTAGCGTGGGAAACATTGGGGGTTTGGGCTGTGGCAACTAGCGTGGGAACATTGGGGTTTTGGCTGTGGCTAAACTAGCGTGGGAACTTTGGGGGGTTTTGGGCTGGGCTAACTAGTGTGGAAACATATGGGGTTTTGGCTGTGGCTAACTAGCGTGGGAACATTGGGGGTTTTGGCTGGGCTAACTAGCGGGAACTTTGGGGGGTTTTGGCTGTGGCTAACTAGTGGGGAAAACCCATTAGGGGTTTTGGCTGGGGCTAACTACCGTGGGAACTTTGGGGGGTTTTGGGCTGGGCAACTAGTGTGGAAACATTGCGGGTTTGGGCTGTGGCAAACTAGTTTGGGAACATTGGGGTTTTGGCTGTGGCAACTAGCGTGTGTGCCTTGGCTGTGGCAAAACTAGCGTGGGAACATTGGGGGTTTGGGCTGTGGCTAACTAGCGTGGGAACATTGCGGTTTTTGGCTGGGCTAACTAGCGTGGGAACATTGGGGTTTTGGCTGTGGCTAACTACCGTGGGAACATTGGGGGTTTTGGCTGTGGCTAACTAGCGTGGGAACATTGGGGGTTTTGGTTGTGGCTAATTACCGTGTGTGCCTTGGCGGGTGGCAAAACTAGCTTTGGAACTTTGGGGGTTTTGGCGTGGCTAACTAGCGTGGGAACATTGGGGGTTTTGGCTGTGGCTAACTAGCGTGGGAACATTGGGGGTTTTGGCTGTGGCTAACTAGCGTGGGAAACATTGGTAGTTTTGGCTGTGGCTAACTAGCGTGGGAACTTTGGGGGGTTTTTGGCTGTGGCTAACTACGTGGGAACATTGGGGGTTTTGGCTGTGGCTAACTAGCGTGGGAACATTGCGGGTTTTGGCTGTGGCTAACTAGCGTGGGAACATTGGGGGTTTTGGCTGTGGCTAACTACCGTGGGAAAACATTGGGGTTTTGGCTGTGGCTAACTAGCGTGGGAACATTGGGGGTTTTGGCTGTGGCTAACTAGCGGGGGAACATGGGGGTTTTGGCTGTGGCTAACTAGCGTGGGAACTTTGGGGGTTTTTGGCTGTGGCTAACTACCGGGGGAACTTTGGGGGTTTTGGCTGTGGCTAACTAGCGTGGGAACATTGGGGGTTTTGGGCTGTGGCTAACTACCATGGGAACATTGCGGGTTTTTGGCTGTGGCTAACTAGGGTGGGAACATTGGGGTTTTGGCTGTGGCTAACTAGCGTGGGAAATTGGGGGTTGGCTGTGGCAAAAACTAGCGGGGAACATTGGGGGTTTTGGCTGTGTGGCTAATTTAGCGTGGGGAACTGGGGGTTTGGCTGTGGCTAACTAGCGTGGGAACATTGGGGGTTTGGCTGGGGCTTAACTACTGTGGGAACATTAGGGGTTTTGGCTGTGGCAAACTACTGTGGGAACTTGGGGATTTGGCTGTGGCTAACTACTGTGGGAACTTTGGGGGGTTTTTGGGGCTGTGGCTAACTAGCGTGGGAACATTGGGGGTTTGGGCTGTGGCTAACTACTGGGGGAACATTGGGGGTTTTGGCTGTGGCTAACTACTGTGGGAACATTGGGGGTTTTTGGCTGTGGTAACTAGCGTGGGAAACATTGGGGGTTTTGGGCCCGCCGGCAAAAAAAAGCCGGGAGTGAAAAGGCTACATTTCTAGCGTGTGCCCAAAGACTCCCCTTCCCCCAACCCAACACACACACACAATCTAGCCCTAATCCATAAACCTATGGGTGGGCACTGGCCTCCCCACTGTGGGGGGCCACCGGATTTTCATTGGGTGGGGCACGTGCCCCCCCCGTACCTACGCCAGGGCCAGCAGAAAGCCTTGGGCCGCTGCCAACCTCGCCGTGACGTCAGGGACTTAAGTGGCTATCACACGAGGCGTTTCGTGGACTGTTTCGTCAAACCCAAACAGGCTTTTGGCTTGACCGTCTGACAACACACTAGCACACGGTTGGGCCAACCGCTTCACCCAACAATAACAAACACAGATGAAGCGAGGGACAGCGAGAGGGTCGGGGGATTTGTGTTAAGTTTAACTTATGGTCATATATATACGTAGCTACTGGTGATGAAAGGGAGGAGGTGATTGTTAGAAGAGAACGCAACAGATGAAGACGCGGGTTTATGTGGGGTAAATGGGTTATAGTGGGGCGAGAACTGCGCCGGGGCGCATCGCCGGTTAAGGTTAGGTTAATATTCCCGTCAGGGGGGTTTGAAGGGGATGGAGCCCCGCTCGTTAGAAGGTTAGGTTCGGTTATTTTTTGTTTTTTGTTTTTGTTTAGAGCATGGTTCTCAAACTGGGGTAATTACTCCCCGTGGGGTAATGGAAGCCGTTTCTGGGGGGTAAACGAGACACTTGCTAATAGTAATAATTCTTTGCAGTAAATTTTAAATAATAATAATTATAAATAAATTAAAATAAATGCTATAATAAATATATCTTAATAATATAAGCGAAAGTGTGTCTGTCTGTCTGTGTGTCCGCGATAGGTGCCGCACCCAGTGCCCCAATCCATCATATGGCACAGTTTTGGAACCAGGTCGACGAGGGGAACATTTTAAGGCCACTTTGGGGTGATCCGATCACTTTTTTTTTTTTAGTAGCCTATTAGCGAGAAAGCGTGTCTGTCTGTGTGTCCGCGATAGGTGCCGCCCCCAGTGCCCCAATCCCATCATATGGCACAGTTTTGGAACCAGGTCGACGAGGGGAACATTGTAAGGCCACTTTGGGGATGATCCGATCACTTTTTTTTTTTTTTTTATAGCCTATTAGCGAGAATTGTGGAAACAAAAGTGGGTTGCGAGAATTGAGGAAACCTTGATGTAGGGTGATGGGTAATGGGTGAGTGAATGGTTGGGGTGATGGGTAATGGGTGTGGGGTGATGGGTTAGTGAATGGGTGGGGGTGATGGGTGAGGGAATAGGTGGGGGGTGATGGGTAATGGGTGAGTGAATGGGGTGGGGGGTGATGGGTAATGGGTGTGTTGTGATGGGTAAGGCGTTAATACATACATTTCTACATCCATGATTTCAGGAAAGTTAGAAGGGGCTATCTGGAGAGTCTGTGTTTGGTGGGCCGAAAGCCCCACCAAACACAGGTGGTGGGCCAAAGGCCCACCAATAGCCCTCCGCAGCAGCTAGCCAAAAAGTCCGCCGGAGGGCGGTTTTGCGGCTAGTAATACATAGCTAAGTAAATACACTAATACTAATATTTATCATAATTATGCAAGTCATACACCCAACATTGGTTTTTTTCAAGTAATGTAAGCCTAAAGAAAAAGGGAATGCCATGACGAGTCTTTGTGATGTAAACGAGCGAAACATCAGGAGCCAGTCCTGTAGGAGATAATTTTGTTGATTGCTACGAACTCTCCAGTGAGTGTTCTGCAGTTGAGGTAATTTTGTCCGCCAACCCTCACCGGGTTGGGGAAAGTGCACATGTCTGCAAAACCCTTGCCTACCTGTGTGTGGTCAAGATTGTGACTATGACTGTAGCTACATAACATAGTTAATAGGACGGGAGGATCCGAGGCCCGAGCACATGAGCGACAGGTAGTTGGCATACTGTACATTTTGTACTGTACAAGCATCTAACTCGGAGAGGATATACATCTCAGTATATTGGGTCATGGTTCGTCTGGCTCATGGGCTTGGATTTGCTTTAGCCATGTGTTTATATATAGTGTGCATGGTTGCTGCATTGGTCAACTAAAACTGTAGGTAAATTACATTAAAAATACGTTCAGGTATAAATGAACGAGTTCACGATGGCAACCAGTAAGAAGCGCCCATACAATAAAGGCTTCTCCAGTGGGGATTTACCAGCATATGTGATAAATAGGTTGAGAAGCCCCAGTATGTAATTCGCTTGAAGGTTTTGACGGCAGAAAGTATGAAGCCAAGTAAGCTAAAGGACCACCTCGGACGATGTCATGGTGAATTAAAAGAGAAGGATAAATATTGCCTATTTTGAAAGAAAGGAGCATAGCTTAAAGTTACCATGAATTGGTTCAGGTGGTCAATATGCACGGCAAAATGAATCTGCTGTTCTAGATTCTTATGCAGTTTATTTGCACATTGCCAGAAAACGAAAAAGATCACACTATTGACGAGGACCTCGTTAAGCCATGCTTGCTCGAAGTAGCTTGTGCTTGGCGAGGAACAAGCAAAAAAGCTGAAGCAGATTCCGCTCTCTAATGACTCAGTGAAAAGGCTCATCACCGAGATAAGTAGTGAGTGACATTCTTGAGCAGGTAACAACGGAACTAAAGAGCAGCTCTTCCTTTGGTATTCAACTCGATGAATCTACTGATGTGTCTGCATGTTCACAATTGCTTGTATATGCACGCTACATGAAAGGACATTCAGTTAAAGAGGAATACATGTTCTCGGAACCTACTTGCCCCAGCGCTGGACTAGGGCGATGCCCCGCTCCGCGGCATCGTTGACCACTCGGAGGCCAAGTGCCCGTTTCCGAGCGTCCTTGAATCGGTCGTCTCCTCCCACAATGCCGGGTCCTTTGCCAGGAAGCCCTCGTCCGCGTCGAGTTTCTGAAAGAAGGACCGTGTCTTCGAAGTGACGAAGGACGAGAGGGAGGAAGACAATCGTCATCTTTTTTCACTCCAATCGCTTGAGTTCCTTCTTCGAGGCGGGCTGTCCAATGCCTTGACCATCTACTTCTTCTCCTCCACATCAATCTGAGTCGAAGAAGGCCAGTCCCGCGTTTTCCTCGGAAACGTTACCACAGGTGGCGTCATAAGAACATAAGAAACATGAGAAAATAAGGAAGCTACAAGAGGCCGCGAGGCCTACACGTGGTAGTTCCTGTCACCTAACACTACCTACATCCACCTTTCATCCCCATCCATGAACCTATCCAGCTCCCTTTAAAGCTCCCCAATGACTCAGCACTAACTACCTGTCTACTGAGACCATTCCATTCATTCACACCCTATTGTGAACCAGTTTTTCCCTATTTCCTTTCTAAATCTACGCTTTCCAGCTTGAATCCGTTACTTGTTCTACCCTGGTTAAAAGCCGTAAGAACTTTTCCCTACCTCTCCTTATTAAATCCCTTTATCCACTTAAAAAACTTCTATCAGATCCCCCCTTTAAACTGCGTCTCTCGAGTGAGTGTAATTTAATAACTTCAATCTCCTCTCATAACTAAAGTTACGCATCCCTTGTAAAATTTTTGGGTCATCCTTCTCTGCACTTTTTCTAACAACACTATATCCATCCTGTAATATGGAGACCAAAACTGAACTGCATAGTCTAGGTGAGGCCTGATAGAGCCAGATAAAGCTTAGAATAACTTCCGCACTTCTATTTTTAACACTTCTGGTAATGAATCCTAATACTCTATTAGCTCTATTTCTGGCCTCAAACATTGTTTCCTAGGTTGGAGGTCTGGGGTCACCCTCACTCCAAGATCTTTTTCACCTTCTGATCTTTTTAGCGATACATTGCTTATGGTGTATCTATTACCCGGGTTTTTCTACCAACATTCATAACGCTACATTTATCAATATTAAATTCCATCTGCCATCTGACTGCCACTCGTTAAGTTTTTCTAAGTCTCCCTGCAATATGTTTACGTCAGACTGTGATCCAATAATCCTACCTAACTTTGTATCACAGAAAAATTGCTGATATCACTGCTAATCCCACTATCCAAGTCGTTGATGTAAATAAAAAATAGTAATGGGCCCAAAACAGACCCCTTTTGCAGGGATGTCAATTTTTTCCCCTGATTCGCGGATTTCCGAATATTTTTGCCAGCTGGGTCATTTCTGGAATCGTTTTAGATTCGGGTTTAAATTTTTTTGGGGGGGGTGTACATATTTGCCTAGCCCACAGCCGAACCTGTCCCTGGCCACTGATCCAGCACAGACCTAAAACATTTTTTGGCTGCCTAGCGGGAAGTTAATACTAGCTGCCGATATCTCCTGATCCACTGCTACAAGTTTGCTCAGGAGGCAGTATGTTGGGGGTGGAATACAGCAGCCCACAGCCAGTATGTTGGGGGTGGATTACAGCACCCCACAGCCAGGTGAGATAGCTCTGGTGATCCAGGGGTTCTAGTATCGATTGGCATACTGCCCTCACTGTGTCAAGTTTGCAGGCTCCAGGCCTGGAGAGTTCAATGCAGGGGTGCCACAGCTGGAGGCAAGCCCGATTGGCCAGAGGGTATATACAGGAGAACCTCATTTAACGGCATTTAAAACAACGGCAGCCTCAAAACAACGGCACTAATCGACCCAGGCTTTAATTAAGTATAATTATTTCAAAAACTGAGGAAAAAACGGCAAAAATTAGTTGGGCAAGGCTGTGGTTTTACACAGACTCCCTCTCCCACTTCACCCCCTCTCCGTCATCCACGATCCCCTAAGTCCCTCGTCCACACAATCCAGAGGGCCCTTCACCTTTCCAACGAGGGGTGGGAGACGCCTTCCAGTGGGTTCCCTCCCACGCTGGATCCCAGGCAACGAGGTGGCGATTCTGCTGCCAGGATGGCCTTAACAGATGTAAACACAACACCCTTCCCTCTGCCGCTCTCCGCGGCCAAATGCCTATCTCCGGGTCTGCCGCTCCACCTGGAATAACACTCTCGGCGATGCCCTCCGCACACCCCCAAATGGGCCAATACTGCATTTGACTTCCTCCCAGCCGTGGATACGGAAAAAGTCCCGCGTCCTGGATGTCACTTCACCCGCCTCCGCCTGGGGCACACGACACTCAAAAGCTCACCTGATCGCCTCCGTCTGTCCCTGACCCCACTCCCCTTGGTGCATGAATTTTCCGGAGACTTTTGAACCTTTCTGCTGCAGTGCCCGCACTTCCACTCACCCCGGGTGTGTGCTACAGTCTCAACTCCTCCCCCTGAACGTCACTACCTTTGACCTGCCACACCTGCTGGCGGCGGCTGGGTCCCCCTCTCGGCAACACGCCGTCATCCGCCCCCACCTGGCCTTCCTGAGGAAGACAGGTCAACTACCGCGCCTGTGATAGCACATAGGACATCACCAGAGCTCATAGTGTGCCCGAGGGATCTCGCAGCCCTAAAAAAAACAACAACAAACAACCTCCAGAAACCACAGTATTTATTGGGATTTTGGGCGATCCCATAAGAGTAACTCTCAAAACAACGGCAAAATGAGTTATCCGGCATGCGCCCCCCCCGAGGGTGCCGGAAAAACGGGGTTTTCTCCTGTACTAATATAGTATGGCCAGAGATATATACATATACACAAATTGTGGACACAAAAACAGACAAAATTGAGACCAGAAAATTATTATAGATATAACCAAGGCCCTCTCAGAAGCTCTCTCAGAGCATGAAATTTACAAAAAACCCGGGGGGGTTTACAGCGCCCCCAAAACCCCAGCTGGGAGGTTCCCTCGCTACGGTCGGTCAGCCTCCCTGCGCTCAGATGAGCTGGTCGCCCTATTATTTTATTTCAGAGTTTTTTTTCTTTTCTTGTTAAACATCCTGCTTGTAGAACTCCACTGTCACCAGTCCCCATTCAGATTGGAACCATTAATTGTAAACCCTTTGTTGCCTATTACTTACCCAAGCTCTGATCCAATGAAGAACCTTCCCATCTATACCATGAGCCTTATTAAGGGAAACCTTATTTAAGAGTCGCTCGTGTGGTATTTTGTCAAATCCCTTACTAAAGTCCAGATATATTATAATAATCCTTATCATTATTTTCCCGTCTCATAAACTTTCCTATAAAAACCCCAAAAAAAATTTGGTGAGACATGACCTAGCCTTGGGGAATCCATGTTGTGAATCATTGATCAAACTATGTTTATTAAGTGCTCTCTAATGTTTTTACAAAATAGATTCCAATAATTTACCCCCCACTGATGTTAGACTTACGGGTCGATAATTTGATTTTAGTCCTCTGTCTCCCTTCTTAAATATGTGAACAACATTTCTTCCTCCACAATAATGGCACATCGCCTATCTCAACCGTTTTCCTTAAAAATGTGCACTAACGACTCACTAACAACTCCTTGCATTCCTTTAATCCCCGGGGATACACTTCATCTGGTCCTGGCGATTTAAATTTTTTCATTTTTCTATACCTCCTCCACCATTTCCCTAGTTATCACAATATCTTTGAGTTTCTCCTCATCGCTTCCTTTGAACATCTGTCATATCAGGTATCGTCTGTGTATCCTCCTCCGTAAAAAACACTTAAAAAATAATCATTTAGACCCCTACACATATCGCAGTGTAGCGTCGCAGGCTTATTCTGTGCCTTGGCAACGGTTGGTCAGGGTATGTTTTGGGGATCTCGAGGAAGAGCACGTCGTTCAACGGAGCTTTCACAGAGATCGGTGCCTCATGCCATGCTTGCATTTACACCAGAGCAACCGAAGAGGGCCACTCGTTCCACCCCGGGCCCTTCTCTCGACCAGTCAGCGACAGCTGGGATTTCAGCATCTGAAGCTTGAGGCAGTAGAGGGCCCTTTGGCCATCAACCGGACTTGATGGAGAAGCCCAGGACGGCGGAATGGTTGGCTGGACCTTCACCCCCGAGGAACAGGTAGGAGAGACGGAGAAGTTCTTCATAGTCCTCCCTGGGATGGTTCTTCGACATCAGAAACCTCCTTTAGGAAGGCCAATGCGTCGTCCTTCAGCTTGCTGGGAGTGTCATTGGTGGGGGGAGAACTCTACGAGGTCCTCCGATGTTTCCACCGTCTCTCTCTGCGAGGAATCCACGAAGGACCATCGATCACGGAGTCGTTTGAAGATTCCAATGTCAGGGACCAGAGGAAGAGCCGAGGCTGGCTTCGAAGACATCCTTGAGGATCACCTCGTGGGGCATGATGGCGGCAGGCCAACCAAATCAAGCTTCGTCCGAGTTCTTGCTCAATCCGAATGCAAGCACCTTGCACCATGCCAGTGTTCGAAGCCGTGGGTCGAAACAGAAGGCGATGATCTTGTCCCTGACGCCCGCTCGTCCACCTCCCTTTAAGACCACTGCAGCCACGTTTCTGCCAGTCGAATCCGAGCTTGCCGGGACCCAAGAAGGAAAATCGGCGTCATTTTTCCCCTGTGAGGAGGACGGCGATGCGGTCCTCCGTATCGCCAGAGAGGGACGGGAGGAGTTTTCCGTCCCAATGCAGGGGCCAACCCCTCAGGTATCTCCTGGTTTCCGCAGTTCCACGATCTTCTTGCTTGCTTGCCTCTCCCGCAATTCGTGCTCGATGGACCGTGCTCTTTGAGACCGCCCTATCCCAATGTCCATTCCAAGAACTGAGCGGTAGCTGCGAACGTTTACGTTGCTTGCCGCACCGACAAACTTCTCTCGATCCCAAGTTGAAATGAGGTAAGATCCTTCACGGAGATCGATGGCGACTGTTTGAGTTTTTCCTCTGGCTTTGGGATCCACGAGCCGGTGATGACGTCGTCGGGCAACAGGACTACTGTGCTGTACTGCTTTTGGGTTGGGATTTCCGCACTTTCAGTCAGCCTGGCAATGTCGCTGTCTTCACGTTCCGGAGCCGCTTTAGTCGAGTTCCGCGCTCGACCTGCTTCTCCACCTTTTTCGCTGTCACGAGGTCAAATTTCCCGCCATGGATGATCCCCTCTGTCTTCTCTCTGACTCCGTAGGAAAATCCTCGTCCTCGTCCTTCAAGTCTGCCCCTTGGAGAGAGGAGGAGTGTGCGAGGTTGAAGATTTCTTGGAGGTCTCCCTTTTAAAATCTCCTATCCATACGATGTTTCGGGCCCGTCTTTGTTTTTGTTCTTCTGAGGTCATTTTTACGCCTTTACAGCTTTTACAGCTTCGTGCCGGCGTGTATTACTGTAGTTGTCGGAATCCCGGCGCGCGACCAGAAGGGGGAGAACCTCCTCCACCACCGCCTTCCTGCCTCCCCCCTCGCCGTCTTCCCCATCTCCTGGTGGTGGTGGTAGTAGCGGAGGAGGACCTGCTCCTTCGATGGTAGCCGGGCTCCCGGGGATTTCATCGATTGGAGCCTTGTCGATCAGCCAAAAAATTACTAGCGGCTCTTGTTGCCATGTTGATAACCTGAGGGAGAAAAAAAGTGGAAATTTAGAAAATCCTGAAATTTGAGTCACGTCACCCAAATGTTCACTTTGTCGGGACCCCTAAATATTACTCAAATTTGCCCAAGATTTCAACGCAATTTCTGTTTTTCTATGAGAGAACCGGAATAACACACGAGCGGCAACATTTCAAAACTTTTGCATTTTGGGACACCCTACTAATGACCTTGCAGATGTTTTGTCAGATGTAGTGAAAATAGTTAACCCTATCAGAGGACTGCTGTGAACTCAAGAATATTCAAAATTTATGTCAAGAAATGGGGGGCAAGCTACAATGTGCTTTTATTTCACACTAAAGTGAGGTGGTTATCTCGGGGTAAGGATTTGCATCACCCTTTCTTAAGTTAAAAGAGGAAATAGTACTTTCTCGTGAGGAAAAAAACTGCCAAAGAAGTAAATTACTTGAGAAAATGAAGAGTGAAGAGTTCATGTTTTCAAGTTGCCTACCTTGCAGATTCTTTGGAGGCAGTGGCGTAGCTATGGGGGGCGTGGGTGGGCACGTTTCCCCCCCACGAGAAGCCGGTGCCCCCCAGGTGCCCAGCACTGGCCCCGGCTGCCGTGTGGGTGGCAACCGTGTTCCACTAGGTAGGACTGAGGGAGCATGCATGGAGTATTATGAATAATTTCTACTGATGACTTACCCCCGGGCCTCAAAACAATAAATATTTTTCCTCTGCTTGAAAGAAAGAAACATGCCTCTGAGGAGTTAAATCATATACTTTCTATTGATCACTTTTAACACACAACGAACATAACTAAATTACACCAGTTACCCTTACAAATTTTCTATAATGCTTGTGTTGGTACTTAATTGGTATGTGTCTCCCTCTTGTACGTGTCTTATACGTGTTCTCTGGAACGACATAACAACACAAAGTAAGTGACTGCTCATTAGTGGCCTTGTACGGCTGCGCTACGGCAGCGACCACCCCGGCTCTCACGTGAGTCACGTCCCACCCGGCCCTGATTCGTATCATCTTTCACTTTCAGGTACTGAATGTTAAATATAAACCAATATTTTCTAGTTACATTTTCTAATAATGTACTGTTACAAGGGCGAGAATGTCTCGAGATGTGAGGGGAGTTATTTGAACGAGTGGGCACGCCGCACGCCTGTGGCGGTGTGAGAGGGAGATACACCGAGGGGAACGGTGACGACTCACGACGGGGAACACCACCGCCACGAGATAAGCTGGCACCCCGCGCGCCGCCATTCCTCGTTTCAGCGTGTCTGTACCTGCTTCCTCGCCAACTGTCAGCCCCCGGTGCTTCTCCCTCGAGTAGTGATGGTAAGAGACAGTGCACTGTATTGTGGTCTGTGTTAAGGTAGAGAACAGTAAACAGTGACAGCGAGCCGAGTGAGGTAAACTGTGGTGACGCGTTCCCGTTCGTCCTGCCGCTGCCTATAGTGACCTGAACTGTAATGGTACTATAATATACTGGCTACGGAGTATACGGCAAAAAAAAGGACCCCTGTGTTTTTCTCGGCCTTCCCTTGACTCAGGGGGAAGGCCTAGGACTCAACACACTCAGGGGCCTGAGTGTGTGTGAGTAGCCAGACAATTCCAGCACGAGCCCGGTAATGTTGCTAGGCGTCCTGTCCCTGTCTCCGGCGGGCCGGCACCTGCCTGCAGTAAGTGACAATGAAAAGCCCAAATCACTGTAGATTTAGTGAGAATTCTTGGTCCATATGAAGAGGCATTTCCTGAGTTCTACAGACTGGCCAAAATTCTGTAGTATTACCTGTGTCACAGCTTTAGCAGAGAGAAGCTTCTCTGCTCTGAAATTAATCAAAACTACACTGAGAAATACAATGGGCAATGATAGATTAGGTAATCTTGCTGTGTTGTCAATTGAAAGCAGGCGAGTTAAAAGCCTGATTTAGAAGAATTTGTTGATAAGTTTGCTGAGAACCACAAGAACAGAAGCATTCTGCTTAAGTGAGGTATTCTCACTTTCTCAGTGGATATTTTATTTTATTTGCCTGCTGCTTTAAAACTTCTGCATTTTTCTTTATTTTCAGTATCAATTATGTTATTTCTATTTTGTATAAGTGGTAATATATGTATTTTATTTTTTGTCATGACTGCTTTATTTCGTTCTCCATCAGCAACTGGATGATACCCTACAGTACTCAACACACACTCCTAGAAAAAATCTAATAACCTTCCATAGTCCATACGACATCAGATAAATTCTGATATTGGTCAGAATGCAAAATATGCAGGGGGGGGTCTTGGCACTGTAAGTGAAAGTAAGTCCCCAGTCCCCACCAAACTCCCCAGCTTTATGGGCTTGTTCAGTCATCTAGTGCCCACCCATAGTCGGCTGTGCCCTCCAGGTGCCACCCAATGATAAGTACCTAGCTACGCCACTGTTTGGAGGTGTAAACTCCTGAACTTATCACTTCAGGAAATAATGTAAATGTTTTAGGCACCCAAGATAAAACTGCTGCTTTCAGAGAAAAATTCAGCTTTATCAGCGTCGTGTTCAGGCTGGTGACATGACAATCTTTTCAGAACTGACAGCATACTAACCAGTATCGGAGAAGAATGTGTTTATCTGGTTGATCTTATTGAATAGCATCTTAGTCTTATGATTGGGGACAATCAGCAGTTACTTTCCTGACCTTGATAGGCAAGGCAAGAAAGCTTGGAAAACTAAACCATTAACTGTTGATGAAGAGGCGATCGAGGACAGTGACACAGCAGCAATGCTATAATGTCTTGCATTTAGAGAGGATGAAACCCTGGAAGTGGATTATCATTATCAGAATGAAGAGTTGACTACACTTTGGGCCAAACTGGTGAAGGAATATCCCATTCTCTCACAGAGAGCTCTTAATGTACTCATCCCTTTTGCCACAACTTACTGTTGCGAGGCTGGTTTCTCGGCTTTAGTTTGTATTAAAACCAAAGCCAGGAACCAGCTGGAAGACGCAGATGCTGATATGCGGTGTGCACTTTCCTCTACTGACCCTCGCATTGATATTTTATTAAAGGACAAACAATACCATGTTTCACAATAATAATGCAGCAATAATTTCTATTTTCTATTAATTACCAAAGAAATAATTCTTCATTTCCAATTTGTAATAAAAAGAACAATGCTTTATTTATATGTTTTTTCAAAGGAATAATGTCTAGATTCTGTATTTCTTAAGTATAATTAATTTCTTACATATAAAATGCATCAAAATAAGCATTCCAATATTTTCTTTCCTTTAAACTTCACACAACTGAAGAGGAATGGGGTAGGGGTAATGGTGATCTATCACAGTACTGCTGGGGGTAACGATGCCAAAAAGTTTGAGAACCACTGGTTTAGAGGATATACAATTCCTCAGAGCCATAGTGATCTACCCCTGCAGGTTAGTGTTGGCTGAAGCAACCACCCTGGGAGGAGGGTCACAAACCCCCGGCTAACACCCGGTACCCATTCACTGCTGGGTGGACAGGTGCTCGGGTTTTAAGAAAGACCACCCATCTGTCTTCGTTCCGCCCGGGGATCGAACCCGGGACTTCTCGATTGTGAGCCGAGCGTGCTAACTACTACACTACGGCAGTTGTAGTAGTTAGGTTAGGGTAATAATTTCATCCCAGCAGGGATTGGCAGAGCCCAAAATTGAGTGGCGGGCAGGCGGGCGGGCGGCCCGGCACGCCCACCACTGTCACTGTGGCCACCGAAACCTGTGGCGGGTGGGCCCGCCCGCCACAGGTTTCTGGAAAATAAAAAAAATCTCCATCTGAAGAAGCACCAATATTTGTCCAGGTAAATGTAGGGTAAATGTTTACACTAGGACCGAAATTACCTACACAATTGGGAGTGTGGTTTCTGTTCACCTTAATAGATTCTAAAAAACATTTTCTTTACGAACTTCCGTCGCAAATCACTACTTTCGGAGATATAAGACGTACTTAATAGGAAGGAGTGTATATGAGATATGAAAATTAAACTATCTAACCCCAACTTTTGACTCACTAATCTAACCTAACCTAACCTAACCTAATCCCACGCTTTAACCTCTAACTAAAGCCAAATCCTCATTAAAAAGTGTCCGCAGCAAGGGAAGAACAGAGGCGATGCAGGTCACAAGAGGAAGAAGAGTGAGGCGGACGTAAACACAATTGTCTCGCCTCCCTATGAATAGCATGGTTTTATCTCCAAAAGTAATTATTTTGTGACGGAAGCTCATAGAGAGAATGTTTCCTAGAATCCAATAATTAAGGTATACAGAAACCACACGCCCAGTTGTGTAGGGAGTTTCGGTCCTAGTGTTAAATAATACCAAATGAGTCAGTTGTCTCAGAAAAGGACCCGCGCAGTCTTCGTCCATTTTACCGGATCTTGATATTACAGGTGGCCTTTTCTTTCATAGGCCAGGCTTGAACCGGATACTCCTGTAGAAAAAAAAAAAACTCAAAAGGGAAACTGAAAAAAAAAAAAAAAAAAATACATGCAAGCATGCTATTGTCTATTTCTCATACACCACATTCTTTCCAAACTCTTTCCCTGTCTCAATCATCCGTCCCCTTGTCTCACCAGTCATCACACAGTCCCAGCAGCAATAACATCCATTCTCTTCCTGTCCTTTCAACCACCTCATTCATTTCACATCCCATTTCAGTGAAAACCACACGCATAATTTCTATTCTCTCCCCGTTATACTTCTCAGATCTCATATTCTACTAGTAATCATTCTACCGCAAATTGTAAACACATCAAATCAGCTTCATATTTCCGAAAATGTTTCACATATATAATATAGACTGATCTGTATTAATTTTCCTGTAATGTATTATATGATGGTGTTCATTTCAATGCTTAATAATGCTAACACCATTTATAACTTACAGAAAAAGTATAGACTTATTTTGACCCTAGAGTATGTTCGACGAAATGTGCAACATTTTGTATAATTTCACAAAACCATTTCATCGAACAAGTTCGGTGAAATGACCCTCGAAGTTCGACCAAACAGTCCGACTAAATGGCAAGTTCGACGAAACAGTCCAATGAAACGCACCGTGTGATAGCCGCTTTAGGCTCTGCCCCCATAAATATATTTAAAAAAAACTTATTACTGGTTCAATCAGGATCTGATTACAGTTTTAGATCGGCATTTCAATTATGAAATTTGATATATCTACGCATGTTATAATGAATGCGTTATTAAGAAACTATAAAAATTAGAAGAATATGGCACTGGTGCGCCCTATAAGTCGTTTATTTGGTTT